>MJUU01014245.1:0-32551 GCA_002080025.1 Modiolus philippinarum | reverse complement strand
ATTTCCTTTGTTTTGGTTCTAGTGCTGCTGATGAGGAATTAATTTCCGAAATGGCCATACAGCTCATTAAAATTATTGCAGTTGGAGTTAACATATGTGTTATGGTCTCATGTTCATTTACTCCATATCCTTTCGTAAAATATTCCTTATCTTCAAAAAATTATGGGGCTTAAATAATTGAACTTAGGTTAAAAAATACAATAATCAATGAAGGGATATGGAGTAAATGCAAATGAGACAAAGTCTCTACAAATACATAGTAAATAAGCAATGGAACAACGCTTTTATTGTTGTTCTTCATCTTGAAGTCGCCATGAGGCCTTCAACAATGAGCTTTACTCATACCTCATAGCAAGTTCAAGACGGCCCCTAGCACCGGTTTGAGCGGAATTCATTGCTAATTGTCGAGCAACGCTACATCCATGCTTTTTTATCCTAATGATCCATGGATGCGGGATCGTCAACAAACTTAAAGTTAACTGGCGAAGTGTTCTTACAATCGCTGTCATCCACTGCCCGACAAAAGACGACAGAAGACGATCACAACATTTAAACAACCACAGGGCACTCATCGAGCCAATTGTAAGAAAACTTGGCAAAGTAAAATTATGAGATGTGGGCACAATAAACAGGTGGTCAGAATTACAATTTCAGATTACAAAAAATAAAAANGCCAAAATATGAAAGTGTGATAGCATATCCATATGAGAGATTCTCTCAAGAACAAGTACACCATAACTGAAATGTATATAGAGCATACATCTCTCTCACGGGGAATCTTTTTACGGACTCCACACTGCAGGAGAGACAAACTCCAGTCTAAAATAATCAATGAAGGAATATGGAGTAAATGCAAATGAGACAAAGTCTCTACAAATACATAGTAAATAAGCAATAGAACAACGCTTTTATTGTTGTTCTTCATCTTGAAGTCGCCATGAGGCCTTCAACAATGAGCTTTACTCATACCTCATAGCAAGTTCAAGACGGCCCCTAGCATCGGTTTGAGCGGAATTCATTGCTAATTGTCGAGCAACGCTACATCCATGCTTTTTTATCCTAATGATCCATGGATGCGGGATCGTCAACAAACTTAAAGTTAACTGGCGAAGTGTTCTTACAATCGCTGTCATCCACTGCCCGACAAAAGACGACAGAAGACGATCACAACATTTAAACAACCACAGGGCACTCATCGAGCCAATTGTAAGAAAACTTGGCAAAGTAAAATTATGAGATGTGGGCACAATAAACAGGTGGTCAGAATTACAATTTCAGATTACAAAAAATGAAAAAGCCAAAATATGAAAGTGTGATAGCATATCCATATGAGAGATTCTCTCAAGAACAAGTACACCATAACTGAAATGTATATAGAGCATACATCTCTCTCACGGGGAATTTTTCGTGGTGTACTATAAAAGTGGACCTATACTGTCATGCGTGCAGGTTATGTTCGTGTTAACATGTTTTATTATGAAGAAGGGACATAGAAGGACTGAAAAAAAATCGGTCTGGTTCGACAGTGGGGGGTGGTGCACGGAAAGTTTTTCCAGCCCACGGACTAAATGCTTTAATCTGTGCCTCAGTTAATATCAACCATTCAAAATATATTATTATTCTTTCTCTAATTCTTGTTCGAAATAAATACTTCCCAGATAATGTTAGATGAAAATAATAAACAACATGTCTAGAAATTGAACTCACTTGCTGATTGATCAATCATGTAAATTCTCGTGTCAGTTTCTAGAAATAGTGCAACCGGATGTTGATGAAATCAACACCTGCATCATTGTCTAACGAAATGTTGACTAAGATAACTCAATATATTGATAATATGACATTTTTATCAAACCTTTTATATTCAACACCTCTTTCAATGAATGGCGCAATGATATACATAGCAACGATGATAGCAACAAAATGGCGGCATACTTTAGACTTGAGACTACGGAGATCGCTTTACCTCAAATAAATTGAGTATGAATTAGAGAAACAATCTCTAACATTGTTTTCCGGTTTATTACGATAATTTCTCACATCTCGATAGTTAAATTTTCAAATTTTAAAGTTCTCGGATAAACCTCGAGCTTTAAAATGTGAAAATTTAACTATCTCGATGTGAAATATACGTAACAAACTGGAAATAATGTTAGAGACTATATTTCTTTTATCCAACTTTATTTACATTCAAAAAGCAGAACTTTTTTTAAGAAGTAGGGGACTTTTAGCCTGGATTTTGTTCACTCGTAAATCTAAATGCCTGTGTCTTAACCAATCGAATGCGTCACATATTTATATTTACCTGTAGTATCCCAAAGTATACAATAAATATAAAGACAAAGACTAATAACAAATTTTTTTCATAACTTATAACTAGTCAATAGTTATAAATGTACAGTGTACATACATGATAATATATATTTTATATTAAGGTACTTAAAGAATACAATACTGGTCAAAATAAAAGTAATAATTAACACGATTCAGTAGTCATTTTCAATGCCAGGTTTTAATGTTTTTGACATCACTTGTCCTATTCCTGTTCATATAATCATTTTAAGATTAAGCAACATTCGCGCCGCTGCCGTTGTAAACGTTGGTAGATCTAGCAACAACGCGATGTAAACAAAGATGCATAGGAAATTTATAATTGCGATACAGGACTGCCGGAGTAAAAAAGTTTGTATCTAATGTTTATTTCAGAGTTTAATGCGGTGTACAGATTAATCATTTTGTCACATGAAAGAGAGTATAACCCCTACCCACTTGAGTCCAGAGTACACCTAAAATTTGAGATGAAATCAAGAGTCTATTTTTTATTTTTTGAATTGTTTTGAAATTCACGTCCAAAATACTATGATTTTTGAGTCCGTGGAGTCCATGGACTCGAGAGGTCAGGTCCAATGTACGCCCCAAATAAGGCGAAAGTCCAGCGTCCAAAAAGGGGGGCAACCCTCATGAAAATATAAATACCAATATTTACATTAAAAAGTAACTTAAAACATTTAATATAGAAAACAAAAAATATAGTTCTGGTCGAGATTCGATCCTTGGTATATGATATACGATGAATTTGAAGTCCTCCGGTTAACAAACTGAGCTACCCGGGTAACGTATTAAGACTAAAATTTAAATTATAGAAACTTATCAAAGCGCCGATAAAGGTCAATCTAATATTTTTTAAGAAGTTCAATTTTGAACATGGAGCACCTCGAGAACACACATGAAAATTATTTGTACATACTTTGATTTTAAAGACCTGCATAAAAACCTTAAGTTTAAATTGGTCCTGCAGGTCCTTCTTGGGGGAATCCCATTTCAAAGGTCGGAAAATTGCCTTGAAAGAAATGCATTTTTGGCCTATTACAAAGACTTCAAAAATACTTTCTCAGCATCGTACCTTATTATTTTGACATCTTATCAAAGCCCAGTATTTTATTTATTTTTTTGATGATATAAAATTTCATAATTTGACAACTTTAGAAAATGATCCCAGTACCCAGTCTAAGCGACCTCCCTCTTTTCAGATATATTTGGTCTAAAGAACACTCCCTTTGTCTTTTTGCAGGCAGATCAAATGGACTGAGAAGTTACAAAAATGTGCTATTGTCCTATGTTATTGAAAACCTCGATTTTAATTCATTTATTTTTTTATCCTCTTCATGTAAATTTGCAGATATATTTTGTCTGAAGATAGAACACTCTCTTTGTCTTTTTGCAGGCAGATTTGATGGACAAAAAGAATCTAACACCAGTGAAAGTGCGAGACAAGAGAATCTCAGACACCCAAGGGTACGATTTCTAGTCTCGGACGAAGCTTGCTGAATCCGAGATAATTGAAATCTTAACCGAAGATGTCTGAGATTCTCTTGTCTCGCACTTTCACTGGTGTTTGATTGTATTTCTCATTGTATTCTCTCTACAATATACTAAATCCACAATGAAATGTCGCTCCCATTCACCTATTCATAAAAGTAATGTAAGTAACGTCATAACATCTGGAATGTATACCCAAGCGCGCCATATTTTTAATGATGATTGTTCGTTTTAGACTGACGGTATTGAAAACCCCGATATTCATTTATTTTTTGTTCCCTACACTCCAAAAAAATCATATTCTTATTGCTCAATATCTTCGTATGATAAATCACTGCACAATTGTAAGAATGATGAAGACTTCCCTTCTCTAAAGAATACATACTCTAAATAAAACATGGAGGGTTTAAAGAACCCATCATTTAAAGAATGATAAATTATCTTGAAAATGGTTGAAATTTCCGAAACTTTACATACATTCTGTTTCACATACTAGTATTTAGATAATTTGAAATTAGTTCATACTTATTGAAAGTCCTAAAAAATATGGCCGCCTTTATTTTATGAATGGTCGAGTACTATGAAAAGGCTTAGAATACTCAGTCCTTCTCAATATACTTGTTTATTATTATTATTAGTGATGAGCTGCATAACAAACAGTAGAAAAAGGTTCCACATGTCATATATGTCTAAAAAGAGTCATTACAGTTGCTTAATTTTTTGAATTTGTTAGTCCTCCGTTTTATTTCATCCTACAAACAAGATATTTACAAAAAGACTTACTTTGATATACTGTCTTAATTCGTGTTAGGTATGAATTGCCGTGATTTTGTATTTTTGATTTTATAATTCCCACTTTCCCCACTTTCGCTACTGTATTCGTTGTTAGATGTATTTCTACTACTTTGATTAAGATCAGATGGAGCTTTCGATTTGGATAATCCTTTCTTAAGTTAAGGCTTCAAAGTAGGGTGGTGTATGAAGCTTATGACACAGCTGGTTTTAAAATGATTTGTTTTAATGATATTTTATTTATTTTTCTTGTATTGTTCTATGCAGTCTACCAAAAGTAAAGCACCACCTGAACATCATCTTTAAAACTTGATTGGTATTAGATTATTTGGTTCAAAACAATATAAATGAGATACTTTTGATGGTTCGGTATACAAATTCCAACAAGCTCCAAATTATGGTCTTTATTTGAAAAGCATAAAATTATGCACAACTCAATTTGATGACAAAAGTGGTAGTTTTGACCAGAAAAAAAAACTTCTGTTCAATTCATGATCTCCATTTGTAAATCATTGTGCTTGTTGCTCATACAAAAGTAAAACACAACGTAGAGCTCGTATGTGTATTTCATGCAAGATTTTTATATGTAGCGGGCCGAGTTCGAATTTATGGGAGAAAATCAAATTTTGTGACATTATAATAGATAAATTGTCATAAATCTAACGAAATTTTGAAACAAAAGAATTTCATTTCTGTGTTTTTCCATAGATTAAGGTTCTGGTCATTTCGAAGGCTTAAATAATCCTAAGTTTGCCCTCTGCAAAAAAGGTGTTTCCAGGTTTGCGCTGTATCCAAGGTGCCGCCAGCATTGAAAATAGTTTTAACATTTGACCCTTTTTTAAAACACATTAAAATTTTCTCCTCTGAAATTATTGAGCCAATTGGAACCAAACTCGGCCAAAATAATCTTTAGGTGGTCCGCTGCAAAAAGGTGTTTTCAGGTCCGCGCTATATTGCCGTAAGCGGGGAATATAGTTTTTACATTTGTCCCTGTAGTATGAAAAAACTCTCAGAGATCTTCTCATCTAAAACTACGCAGCCAATTAGAACCAGACTTGGCCACAATAGTCTTTAGGTCCCCCCTGCTAAAAATTGTTGTTCAGGCCAGCGCTATTACCAATATTTCCACAAGCGGGACCCCTAAGTGAATACACATTCAAAGATTTTCTCTGAGAGTGCTGAGCCAAATGGTACAACACTCGGCCACAGTAATCGTTAGGTTGTCTCCTGCAAAAAACTGGTGTTTCTCAGGTTCGCGCTATATCCAATTTAGCCGCCAGCGGGGAATTAATTTTAGCATTGGACCCATTTGGAAAAATCATTGAAAGACTTTGCCAAATGAAACCAAACTTAACCACTATAGTTCTTTGGTGGTACCTGCAAAAAAGTATTTTTCAGGTCTGAACTATATATTCAAGATGGCTGCAAGCATGGATTATAGTTCTAACCATTAAAACTTTTCGCCTCTGAAACTGCTGAGCCAACTGGACTCCAACTTGGCCACAATAATCATTTGGTGGTCCCTATAAAAAATGCGTTTTCAGGTCCATGCTATATCCAGTATTACCCCAAGCATGATCACAGTTTCAACATTGCAACAAATTGGAAAACACAATCAAAGATATTCTCTCCTGAAACTTCTTAGCCTATTGGAAGCAAACTGTGTCAGAATAACATTAATGTGGTCTCCAGCAAAGAAATATTGTTTTTAGGGTTAACACTTTATCCAAAATGTTTTCCTGCAGGGAACATAGTTTAAGATTGGATCCTAGGGGGAACACCAACAAAGGTTTTCTCCCCTTAAACTACTGAGCATATTGGAAGTTTAGTTTAACTATGGACTTTTTAACATAAACTGTCTGTATAAGTCTAGGAGCAGGTGAGCGATGCAGGATCTTGAGAGCCTCTTGCTGTTGTCATTTGCCTAAAGGCCTTTTTGTATCAGATTAGCCAAGGCTTTATTGAGGTCATACTGTGAGAAAGTCCATGTACTGACTTCCGGCGTTCCAAATTTCTTTCTCCGGTCGTTTTTAGTTTGAAATCAGGAAACTTTGGTAACTGTTTCTTAAAAAAAAAAGAATTGTTTTCCATTATTCCGAGGCATGAGTATCCCGATGTCCATTATGTCGATTGTCAAGCACATGAAAGAAATCTGGTAACTTCTTGAATGATTTTTCTAAATTTAACAAAAAATTTAATTGGATTTGGACGCCTTCCAAATCTATTTGAAGAATCAATAAAAGTCACACTGTATTTTTCACTTTTCATAACGTTATGAGTTAAATTGTTATTGGCAGAAATCCGAATAATTCTTTGATCGATTGTATCAATACACGGCATAAAATGTCGCCCTGAAAATGCATGTATGTTTGGTACAACAAAAATAAATAAACCACCAAAGTTATCTGTAATTGGCTTGTACCTTTTTTCAAAGATCGGAGTTGGACTTGACTGCGTTTGAACTCAGAGTGATTCACTCTGTGCTAATTATATATTCAAATAAAATGATTTCATTGCTAATTATATTTGTACTTTTTATCAATGATGTATAGCCAAGTACATTTTTATTTCGGCCCATTTTGCGAAATATATAATCTATTAATATCTGTAGTCTTTTCCAGTTTTTCAGTTATGGTGCAATTAATAATTTAAGTTATGGTGTAACTTATAAGTCATTTTCAATTTATTAATATTAATAAATGAATTATAAACATTTACAATAGAATTATAAATATTAATAAATGAAATATAAACATTTACAATTGAATTATAAATATTTATAAATGAATTGTTAATATTTATAATTGATTATGAATTTTTGTAAATAATTGTCAATATTAATAAATCAGGCGATTTGTCTAATTTGCTTGCCATACTCTAGCAATAATTCAGGTCCATTAAGTACTTGACAATGGTTTTTTCTATCGAATTTCCACTTATTGAGTTCATAGTTTTCTTTTTTAGTCTTCAACGCATCTACATATTTTGGTCTTTCGTTGCCTAGTGACATTTTGTGTTCTTTTTTACACTTTCATCGTCAGCACATACTTTTGCGTCATTGACCATCATGAAACCCACCTTTTTATTCACATTGTATTTTTGGTTGATTCTAAGATGCTCCGAACTTGCTATCTACTTTGTGTGTTATCTTCTACAAATTTCCAATTCTAGAGACTGATTCATTCAGATTCCCATTTTTTTCGCCCAAGAATGTTCTTTGCTCATCATTGTGATTCTTTCCATTATTTAATCACTGGATGTCTACAATACACATTTCGCTTCCCATTTCCTATCAAAGTTTATGCGTTATATCGCCTATGATAAAAACAATGCTATGCTCTAGAATGGTGTCACGAAACTTGTGACAAGGTTTCAATCGAGATGTTTCTGATTCATCGTATGTAGGTCCATTTAATTCTATTACTAGTTATCTTTCGTAGCTTTCATCAGTTTTTGAGTCCATTCAAACAAAGTTTTTATTATTTCTTTTTATATGGATTTTGCTATACTGACTTGCTGCGGTAATCGTCCTTCCACTTACATGTATTACCTTTACCGTTTTGTCCTGAACCTGTCTGTCTGCATTGTCCTGCTTTAATAAATAACAAAATACCGAAGTTAATAGAATGATTTGTGCAAATAACAAAAATCCCAATAAACCTTCGAAAATCAAGGATTGTAGCATCATTAATGATGAATAATTTTAATCACCGATTTGTACAAGACGAAAGTACTATCCATTTTTATAATATACATCATATGTGCATGTTGTATTTTCCTACAAAAAATACAGAAAATTGAAATCTAATTAAAATGTTACTTACACGCACTGTTTAGCAGATCTACAAGGCAGTGAGTGTAAGGAACAATTTGTAGATCTAATTCTAATTAGATTAAGAAAACTGATGAAGTATATAGTTTCAATGATATTTTTGACAAATTCATACAATTGTTTTAATAATTACATGCAAGTTAATTCAGCAGAAGGCAAATATTCTAGTTCTTATAAGAAGATAGTTGAAGAGTACTTGCATGAACAATATCGTCTTCTCTTGCTACACTTTTTATCAATCATGTAGCCTGGGGTACAGAACATGACGTTTTTCTTTTGCAATTCAAATTTTTGAATCATGGTTATGATGTTCGGCAAACAAATGCATGATTTGATTACAAAAAGGGGTTTTCCAATATTCTAAACATTTTACGAAATGACATGGAGTAAATGGACATGAACATAAGTAAACAACATTGTTTACTTGATAAGTAAGTTACCAGTAATTATGTACAGGTTCATGGCCATTTTCAACTTAATCAGGACGAAGACAATTTGAACAAGTTATGAAACCCCCCCCAAAAAAATGGTGAGGACAACAGAGTTAAAAGAGGAGATATAGGAAATGGCGAGAAATTTTACCATAAATACGACAAAGAGTCGCCTCTTTGCAAGAAATGTAGATGCACAGGGCGTGATTATCCAAAAATCTGATAACAAAAACTGTAAAGATGTAACAAAAGTTATACGTCACTGATCAACAGGTAATTGAACCGCTCTCCGGTCAATAGTCTGTCTTCTTGAGGAATCTAAAACAGTTGTTTTATTTCATCACAATACAATAAAAACATCTTTAGTGGTGTCATTAATACATGGTTCTTTGAACCTCCATAGGTAAAGGCCATTGCTTACTACGCCATCGTTTCTCTCAAAGTGCCTCTGTATTTTTACAGGAATTTATTATAATAACATCTTTGTTTCATTGCTAAATCCATATTGAAACTATAAAAACACTAAAAATGGCTGCTCAATAAAAAATATTCCAAAACAGTATTACAACATAAATAAACAAAACTTGTGGTATACGCCTACTTAATCTTTTTAGAACACGTAAGGGGAGAACCATCTTACATAGAATATCTGCCATTGTCGTAGATATTTTAAAAGTGGATAACAGAAAACACCTATAATGGCTAAAAATTATGATTACATGCCACAATCTGCCAGGAAGCTACACAGGAAAAACACGAACAAGACAAAAGACAAACGTAGACAACGATAGGAACTCGATCGGGACAGCCGGACATGCACGCATATCTATAATAAACACGAGATATAGATGAAGCAAAATACGCCTCTTCTGTGACAAACGATCTTATGCTGGCGGGAGTATTGCATTTCTGATTTTTTTTTCAAATGTTAATTATAACGCTTCTGAAAATTAAAAATTCCGGAAATTTTTATATTTATCGGTAATTTGTATGAGTATCCTTTGATCTCACGAAGCAAATTTTTCAGTATTTGCTACTGCCCGAATACGAAAAAACATTGGCAAAAAGTATCTTAGGCCAGGCCTACTTTGTCAATCAGAATAAATCAAAACAAAGAAATAAACATCTATAGAGACTCTTACCGGATCGTACAAATTCTTTCACTTATCAATATTAGTCAATTTCAAAATTTGTTGAAAATGAACATTCATTTCCAAATTTTTTCTATTAAATGATGTACATATATAGTAAATTACCGATAAAAAGAATAATAGATATTTTGTTTTTGATACAAGAAATATTGGTTCCAAAAATGGACTCACCCACAAGGGGCTCGTCCATTTTTGTTCGCCATTTTTTTTTTGGTATCAAAACCAAAATTCCATTATTCTATATAAATATGACGTTTCCGACAATTTACATGGCTCATCAAGTAGCTACCTTTAGTATATCGTTTAATTTCATAACGTCTATAAAGATGTCTGAAAAACAAGATCTGTTTGTGGGACTACATATGCCCCAAGCAGCGCCTATACTGTTAGGGCAAGTCCTGATCACGATTTTTTACACATTTATTATTCTTTATACGGAGCAAAATGAAAAAAGTGAATTAAAATATGACAAAAGAAAATACAGAGTACTTACATACATATTAATTTAATTTCTTATCCATTTTACCCTTTGGACCTCATGTTTCTCAAACAAGGATAATGTTACCTCAATCAGTTAAATATATAGCAGCTTACTATATAGCAATATATTACAATTTACAGCAGCTGCGCGATTCTATCAGAAAGAAAAATAAAGTAAACCCTATTTAAATACAATAAATCTTTAAGATTATACCACCAAATAAAAGTAAAGTCATAACCTTACCCCTACAAAAATGTATCTGGTCCCCTTTTCTGAAACGGTTAATGCTCTCTGTGGGCTTTTGATTTATTGAAAATTGTTTAATTGTTTTATATATCTATTAATACATGCCATAAAACCCTCCTGTGTCGTCTGTCGGTTTTGAATCCGAAACTCGTCCAAAAACTGCTATTCCGATTTCAACCAAACTTTCAGAATATTGTTTACCTGAAGTTGAGCACCTGATACTTAAAATTTGGTTTTACAATATTTCAAGTTCCAGGGAGCCAAAATATCTCATTTGTTAATCAGGTTTGTTAATCCTCAACACAGCTCATTCATTAATCTCCTTTGTGAAACCACGACGCAATAACAACCATATGTCAGATTCGAACCAAAAATGCAGCATATGTTGTTCTATTGGTGTAGTTGTGCAACTTATACTTAGAATTTTGATTTTACAGATTTTAGATGTTCACTGAGCCAAAATGGCTTATGTATGACTCTAGTTTGTTTATCCTCAACTCAATCACAACTATATGTTAAATTTCAACCAAACTTGCATGCTATGTTTCTTCAACTACTTTAGTTGTGCACCTGATACTTAGAGTTTTGATGATACAGATTCTAGAGGTTCACCGAGCTAAAATAGCTCATTTGTTAATCTGGTTTGTTAATCCGCAACCCCATAACAACTATAAGTCAGATTCAAACTAAACTTTCTGTATATGTTGTTCCCTTAATTCAGTTGTGCATCTGATACGTACAATTTTGATTTTACTGATTTTAGAGTTTTACTGAGCCAAAATGGCTCATTTTCTAATTCAGTTTGTTAGTCTGGGACTCTTTCAAAACTGTAAGTCATATTCCAACATAGTTTTAAGGATATGTTGTTTGATTAGAAAAAAGAAGGGAAACGGGGAATGTGTCAAAGAGACAACGACCCAAAGGAGGGTAACAACAACTGAAAGCCGCCATAAGATCTTCAATGAACGGTGAGAAAACCCCACACCCAACGGCAGGTCGGAGTCGGCCCCTGAACAAAGAGCAATCAAATCCAGCGAAATAAACATCATCATAGACTCCTATAGACATAAAGTGAACTAACTAGAAAAAGAACAAGGCACACAAAGGCTTAATAAATTCCTGACTTAGGACAGGCGCAAACCTGCTGCGGCGGGGTTAAACTAGTTTTATTGGATCCAAACCTTTCCCCTACAGCCAATGTGATAAATCAAAAAACAATCGTAACAACAGTAAAATTCAGTTGGCAACAGGACTGAGTCTATTGTGAAAAATGAAATTGAAAGAACTAAATATACGGACAAAAACATGAAATCACAAGAAACTACTAATAGTTAACTGACATGCCAGTTCCAGACCCATCACCAACTGACAAAGTAAGTTATGTACCCTCAGTATACAGCTTCCACCAAGATCCCTTCCTGTGAGGAGTTTAGAATAATGATTTCATGTATATACCGGAATACGTAACCCGTGTCCATGCAATACAGATTTTAGAAATTTAAAATGTGTTTAGTTAAATTGCAAAGACCCTATCAAAAAATCAATGTTAATACCAAAGAAGGCCATACGTAATGACTTGACGACAATACCGCAATTATAACCCTTATGAATTAGACGATTTAAAGGTTTTATAAATTTATATGGCGAGTTTAAGTATTTTTTACTCTTATGTAAAACATTACCGTAAAATAAGAGATGTGAAATACCAGCCTTGATTAGATGTTTACAGGTTGCATTGTATTTATGAACTAAGTCTTTATATCGATGATAAAATTTAGTAAAGGTTTTAACTAGTTTGTGATAACGAAAACCCTGATGTAATAGTTTTTCAGTTATGAAAAGATTCCGTTCATTAAAATCGCAAACGTTATTACATATTCGAGCAAATCGAACAAGTTGAGATATGTAAACACCATATGATGGCGCTAATGGAACATCGCTATCCAGAAATGGATAATTAACTATGGGAAAAATCCCTTTGATCATAAATTTTAGTATCTAATTTACCATTCGTTATATCAAAATTGATGTCTAAGAACGGACAATGATGATTATCAGAATTGGCTTTATTCAAAGTAAGTTCTTTAGGGTAGATGTCCTTATAATACGTATTGAAGTCGTCATTATTTAAAGTTAAAATATCATCCAAATATCGGAAAGTGTTGTTAAACTTTTCAATTAAATGCTGTTTAGATGGGTCTTTGCTGATGTTGGTCATAAACTGAGATTCGTAGCAGTACAAAAAGAGGTCCGCTATAAGTGGTGCACAATTGGTACCCATAGGAATTCCTATGACCTGGCGATAAATACAGTTACCGAAACGAATGAATATATTGTCAAGTAAAAATTCAAGTGCTGAAATCATATCAAAACAAGTCCAATTAGTTGATTTCTTTTGTTTTGTATTACTAAATGTGTTTTAAAGGAATTAGAACATATATATTCACAATGCCCGTTGAATAAGACGTATGAATTTTCCTTTATAAGATTATGTCGTAAGGTAGTATAGAGGGTAGAGAAATCAAAACTTTCAAGGGATTCAAAAGGGGCATTATAATCATTCAATTTATTTTGTATGATTAATCTTCTTGTGTTCCTGATACTTAGAATTCTGTTTTTACAGATTTATGAGCTTCACTGAGCCAAAATAGCGTTTTTAATCCGTTTATTAATCTGGAACTCTTTGAAAACTGTTAGTCGTATTCCGACCAAACTTTCAGAATATGTTGTTCACCTGATATTATTGAGCATCTGGTACTTAAAATTAAAGTTTTAAGGTTCACTGGGCCAAAATAGCTTATTGGTTTATTCGGTTTGTTAAGTTGCAATCCGTTCAAAACAGTCTTCAGAGGCTAACGAAACATTCAGTACATGTTGTTTATCAGATGCACATTATTCTTAAAATTTTGTTTTTACAGATTTTAGAGATTTGTCAATCCAGCATAGCTCATATGTTTATTCAGTTTGCTAATCGACAAGTTCTTCAAAACTGTAATTCATATTCTAAACAAATTTGCAGATTATGTTTTCTACCTTATCTATATATGCACCTGATACTAAAAAATTTAATTGAACAAATTTTAGAGCTTCACTATGCAAAACCTGGCTCCTCTGTAGTGCAGGCGACACAAGTGTTCCAGGACATACCAATCAATTTTGATTTTTTTCATTTCCAAAACCGAAAAATAAAAATGGGTGTTATTGAAACGTACTAAAAAACAATTTTACAACATACATAAACAAAAGCAAAAAAACACTTCGCCCCTCCCCCAAAGGCAACTACATTTTGTATACATGTATGTATATGTACAATTAAAAAATATGCTATATCCAAACAGAAAAATTAATAATTCAATTATATACAATATAAATCACTACCATTGTTAATAATGTATGAAATTTTACGAATCCTAATTTTAAAGAACATTTTAAACATTTACTTTCATTTGTTTCATTTCAATAACCCTAATGCACAACAAAACCTACCAAAATAAAAATAGTTTGTCTATGAATTCAAAAAACATTTTCACTTCAAATATATACAAATCAACAATTTAAGCAGCATTTGTATTAAAATATTTATTTATAATTTCAAAAGACTTGTAAAATCAAAAAATTAAATTTCTTTGTTCCAATGACTTAAAAAATAACTTATTAAAAATTTTGATTATTTATGAAATTCCTTCTTTATTTTTGAGATGGTTTTAAACACTTAGTTTGATTTGTTACACTGACAGAACCAAGATGAAACTATAAAAATCCAAACAAATAAAATTATTTGTCAATAAAAACAATTCAAACAGTATTACTACATACATAAAAAAAAACTTGTGGTCTATGCTAAGCTATTCTTATGATATCATTTTTAGAAGACGACTCGAGGTGAGAAGAGAACGGTGTAACATAAAATTTATGGCCGTGTACGTGTATATATGAATAAAATATACGTGAACAATGATTGTATTTTATTATTTGAAAAAAAAACCTCTAAATAAATGTGGTTAATGTGGTATATATTTACCTCTTTGTTACGAAATTATGATATATCATTCAAACGTATAGCCACCTGTAACAGATCTTCAGAAAATAACTTATGGTCATGACTTTTTTATTGTTCCGACAGTTTCCTAGGTTGACCTGACAGTCTCGTCTAGAACACAGTGCGCTAAAACAGTAATTGTTCAGTTAATTTAGTTTTAGACATGCTTGAAAATCTGATTTATAACATGATTTTTTTTTTTTTCTTTTTTAATAATGATATTTCACATCTACGATGTCGTGGTTACGACCATAGAAATTCTGAAGTGACGAAAGTTAAGATATCCCTGACTTAGCAGTTTCTGTGATACTGCTTTGCTCTTTTCACAAAGAACCTGCATGATATAGATTACAAGCTCAACAGTAACGAATTAGCTGTGAAATGTACACTCCAACGCTTGGGAGGCAGGTACATTGCTGCTAAGAAGGAGAAAGATGGTGATTTTGCACATCAAAGCGATCAACATCATGAACTAACAGTCGTCAAGACGGATTTGTTTTCCTTTATCATTTTGTTCATTCAGGTGACCTCGGTACTTTGCTATTTTACCACTAGGCCGATGCCTCTGCTGGTGGACTATTAATCCCCGAGGGTATTCACCAACCAAGTAGCCAGTACGTCGGTGATGGCCTGAAAACCGATTTCATTTGAAAACTTGAAATATCTAAATTTTAGAAAATTTTGTAACAAAGTAAGGAGCATCTCCGTCTTGCATAGCTCTGTCCTTAGCTGATTTTGGCTATTCTATTTAGATCCTATTGGTAGTTTGTTCTCTACCAGGTTTTACACATATTTTGGTTTATGGATTTCCAATTTTTTTGATTTGATATGCACTGAAGAGACATAAGTCGTCGAAATGCGAATATGCATAAACTAAACTCACAGTAACTTCGATATTTCATTATTATTTGACCTTAAGTATATTTTTAAATCAATTAAAAAACTAGATGTTGTCGGGAACGACAGCTATCCCCGCACTTCCTGTTTGACACAGAAAACTGTTGTTATACACCCTTGGCATATTTTTTTTCATTATTTTTTAAATCTACCTATTGATAGTCATTATTGTTACTAAAAGAATTCTAGGATATATGGTTGCTAAGTAGAATTCCAAAAAAATAAGTGGTCTTTGAGACTTTCAGGAAATTTACCAAGATTGGAATAAATATTTTTGAAATCCAGTTGATGACAATGTTTTCCTAAACTAAATAAACAATTTAAGTATGGTTGCTAGGTAGAATTCCAAAAAATAAGTGGTCTTAGATACTTTCAGGAAATTTACCAAATTTGGAATCAAATATTTTTGAAATCCAATTCATGAAAATGTTTGTCCTAAACTACACAAACATTTTAAGTATGGTTGCTAGGTAGAATTCCAAAAAATAAGTGGTCTTTGAGACTTTCAGGAAATTTACCAAAATTGGAATCAAACATTTTTGAAATCCAATTTATGAAAATGTTCATCCTAAACTACAAAAACATTTCAAGTATGGTTGCTAGGTAGAATTCCAAAAAAAAAGTGGTCTCTGAGACTTTCAGGAAATTTACCAAAATTGGAATCAAATATTTTTGAAATCCAATTTATGAAAATGTTCTTCCTTAACTAACCAAACATTTTAAGTATGGTTGCTAGGTAGAATTCCAAAAAATAAGTGGTCTTTGAGACTTTCAGGAAATTTACCAAAATAGGAATCAAATATTTTTGAAATCCGATTAATGAAAATGTTCATCCTAAACTACACAAACATTTTAAGTATGGTTCCTAGGTAGAATTCCAAAAAATGAGTGGTCTTTGAGACTTCCAGGAAATTTACCAAAATTGGAATCAAATATTTTTGAAATCCAATTGATGAAAATGTTCATCCTAAACTACACCAACATTTTAAGTATGGTTGCTAGGTAGAATTCCCAAAAACAAGTGGTCTTTGAGACTTTCAGGAAATTTACCAAAATTGGAACCGCCTTTCAGAATCTTTTTCAGAATTTTGTTTTTTACCAAACACTTGTAGGAATATAAGATAATATGCCAAAATTAAAAAAAATATGTGTCTTTGACATTTTCAGGAAATTTACCAAAGTTGGAACCGGAACCAAAATTCCAAAAGCTTATTGCAAATCTATAGACTATATGCAACAATTCTGCAGAAAGATTTGATCCCTTAATCCAAAAATGTAGGAGGAGTTTGCGTCACATGCCACATGTGTCTAATCCACATCTTTGGGTCTTTGTTAAAATTGACATCACGGGGCCTCTTGTTTGCACCAAGACCAATATCAAAAATCCGAAAGCTTATTGCGCATCTACAGACTATATGCAACAATTCTATAACCAAATTAAATCCCTTAATCCCTTAATGAAAGAGGAGTCTGTGTCACATGCCACATGTGTAAAAATTGACATCATGGGGCCTCTTGTTTGCACCAAGACCAATATCGAAAATCCGAAAGCTTATTGTGCATCTGCAGACTATATGCCACAATTCTACAACAAAATTAAATCCCTAAATCCAAAAATGTAGGAAGAGTTTGAGTCACAAGAAAAGTGTGACGGACGGACGGACGGACAGACGGATGGACGGACAGACGGAGGGTATAACATTAGCCCCGAACTTTCTTCGAAAGTGCGGGGATAATTAGAGCAATTTGAAAATATTTAACATATGAACCGAGCAGAAAACTGTTGTAACAAAGCCTTGTGTCGCGAATATATTCTTATGTTCATGACACTTCTGTTATATGAGTGAACAATCGGAAATAAATATAATGGACAAAATGTGTTACAAACTACTTATAATGGCTCGCAATTCTTGAGTATATATATATCCCTTTTACAACGAAGAGACAGGGGCATCACGTGTCCCGTACTGCAATAAGAATCAAGTTCTTGATGTTACCACTAGTAATATCATCCATGTGCGAATTAAATCTGTTAGACGTAACAGTTAACTGAATATCTTACATAGCCTTTAATATCTATCAGTTATAATACAACACTTAAATAATCTTTAATTGTTATATAATATGATAACTGGAAACCGAAATTTAGTCTTTGTATAAACTTTATGTGTACAAAACTACTGTAAAAACGAAAATAATGAAATTAAACTTCGCATGTTTTACAAAACAGATACTCTAAGGAACAATAGAGTATAGATGAATTTAAAAAAGCAGGTTGTAAAAAAATGAATTATTTGGGTTATTTGATGTGGTTTGTTTCCATTGATTAATCCACTTTTTTACCTTTTTGGGGCCATTTAGGGCTTGCTATATGGTGTGAGGTTCCTCACTGTGTTGAAGACCGTACGGTGACCCCTAGATGCTTTGTTTTGGGTCGTTTTAACCTGGATATGGGATGTTGTCTCCTTGACATTTACCCCATTTCCTTTCTTTTTCATAGCCATCTTAACTATGCATATTGTTTATGAATAATAGAAGATAGAAGCGCCAGTGAAGTAAAAAGCAATGAGCTTGAGTTTTGCACTTCATCTGAAGTACGAATAGATAAAACATTTTTCCTATGGTAACTTCTCTACAAATAATTTGTTAACATAATCAAGCATATACATCGTATTTTTTTTAGTGTCAAGACAATGATAATTGATTTCTCTTTTCAACAACTTATACATCTTGTGTATATCAATTGTTATATAAAGAGCAGAAACAAGTGTCTATGTGTTATTGCACGCTGAATTTTCAAATTAATCATATGCTTTTCCGGAATCCAACTTTGACAGACCATAGAGGTTAATACCTCCATGGACAGACGCAAGAAATAAAATGATTGCAATGTTAAGGGTTATTCCTGATTTCTGCTGATGTAGTGGGAAGGGGGGGGGGCGGCTAGGGCTAGAGGTCTCAAATGTGGCTTAAATGTAGACTTATTTCCATATATTTTTCCATATAATTACCCCAATTAGATATCAATTTTGTACACAAACTTATCGTTTGGTCTTTTGTTTTTTGTTTTTCTCGTTGTCTAGAGCACTGACCTATGGGTCTGATGACACATATTTAGCCTCCCAAGACAATATTCGTTGTTCTGAATATAAATTGTTTATTTGTCATATTTTGTCCAATAGAAGTCATCTTTAACACATCTTTGGATGTATGGCCTTCCAATTATTTTTTTTTTACCAGACATGAAGAGACATACGTTGTAGAAATGGCAATCTGCAGAAACCAAATTAACGCTTATTTTGGTGCCGTATTTAATTAAGGGGGTTCGCTACTCTATACGAAAATAAAAAGGATTTCAAATAAATGTTATTTTCTGTTAGAAAATTAAAAAAGAAGTAATTTAAGTGAAAAAAATTCATAGGCTGATGATCTCGTTTTTGATATTTAAGTGATTGAAAATTTGGCGGGAAACTGAACTCCTCGGATTTTTTATTGGATTAACATTAGCAAAGTTTGACCACGAATGAACGTGACAGAATAAATAAAATTCAATGAAATTTTTCCAGCATGCTTATAAAGATGTATAAAATGAAATTATGGGGAAAAATAAGGGGGTCCATGGGCCAAAAATTATAATGCTTTTAAATGGATAAAACCAGAGAATTCCGAAAATCTGACAGAAATCCCAAAACATGAGGAGCGAACCTCTTTAAGTAATAATTCATTTTTTTACAACTTCAACCTATCAAGAACATCATGCAGAGTAGAAAGACTATCATTACTTATTTATCGGGGTTATCATCGGTTATTATAATAAATAAAATGGTTGGGCTATATTCGAAATGCAGAAGTAATAAATTCGTATAGGTAAATGACATAATGTTATTTTTAATCGATATAACGTTTTATGGTTATAGAATTCTTTTCAACAGTATTAAACTAAGTTTTATGGCACACGAGTCATATTAAGAGAACAGTTTGTCACATACGTCTTCATATTTCCAAAAACAGTGAACCATATAATTCTAGCATTCAACAACGTAGATAATATGAGGATAGGTATAACCTATGTGGAAGCGAAGCTGAATTCACTCGCTGACAAACTGTTGTATACTGTAGGCTTTCCTTTTGTCAGTATTTATCCACTAGAGATGTCAAATTATTAATCTCCTTCTCATAATATTAATTTTTAATAACTTGAGTAGGAGAATAATACTGACCCCCGAAGATTAAGATTGACTCGCCAAGATCAACACTTGACCCTCTGACATTAAGACTAACCCATCAAGATTAATAATTGACCCTCTGAAATTAAGAGTGGCCAACCAGGATTAATAATTTGAAACTCCAAAATTATCCATCCTAAGAGGATAAGTATGTTAATCTAAGTGGGTCGTTATTAACCTTGTCGGGTCATTCTTTATCTTGGCGGGTCAGTCTTAATCTTTGGGGGTTAGTATTAAAGACGAATTTCCAGTTTCGTTTTATGAATGAATTGCCTCGATTGACCTTGGGTCAATCGGAGTAAATTGCGTCACGTAACATTGTGACGTCCAAAAATCTATATTGTGACGTCACTTTTTTCTGGGAAAATTCACTAATTGGAAACTCGTCTATTATCCTACTCAAATTATTAAAAATAAATAATATGACTAGGAGATTAATAATTTGACATCTCTAGTGATCAGGGACAATAGGAAGGTGGCATTGGTAGAACATGAGGGGAGGATCTGGCTTATGGACCCCCTATTTAAGAAAAAAAAAATCATGCTGAATAAATGCAAAAAATCAACCCCCCAAAAAAAATCACTGGAACTACACTCTCCTTAAACCCATGCAACTGGAACCATCCTTTCTGAAACACGACTAATGATCCACCCGGTAAAGCCCTTACCAAAATCTGAAGTGTGCAGCAAACTGGCTGCAAAGTTGCTGCAAACTTCCCGCAACCAAATCGATGTGCAGCTACTGTGTGCCAGAACTGAGCTTGATAGTGCCGCTAGCTGCACACTTGTGGCGCACTTCCCGCACACTGTAACCTGTGTGCGGGAAGTGCACCACAAATGAACAGAAAAATAACATTGTGTGCCAGAAGTGCACAGCTTTTGATTCTGTGTGCAGGGGGTGTGCCGTAGTCTCTGCACATGTGCAGAATTTAAAAAAAATGGAGCCAAGGGAAGGCAGATGCTGCAACAACAAAGGAAAACAATTGTTTTTGTGTGAAAAATTCTTGTATTAAATGGAGGGAAATAAATGTATGGAAGGTAAATGGATCTTTTTATAGTGTTTTGTGCAATATTTTATAATTTATAAGTTTTATCTGTTAAATATTTTGTTTTAATTGGTAAGAGAAAAACAATTCAAAAGGGAGGGTGATCTGCTTTTAGATTTTTAATGGAAAACAGCTAAGAATTTGAATGTGTTATAATATTCTATTATCATAGTATACAAAAATCAAGTATGCTTTATCCCTTTCACACAGCTGGTATATTCAGAACATTAGACAATAAAATGAATTACACATGACAAGGTCAAAGTGTGACCTTCCCACGAACTGTGAGCATGAAGTGTGCTGAAACTGTGTGCAGGAAGTGTGCAGGAACGGTGTGCGGGAAGTGTGCAGGAGCTGTGTGTGGGAAGTGTGCAAGAAACTGAAGGGAGATGTATTGGAAGTGTGCTGCAAACTTGCGGCACACTGTGTGCCGGAAAACTCATTTGCATGCGAAAAATGAACTTGCAGAAAGGTTGCTACAAACAGTGTGCAGCAAGTTTGCTGCAAATGTCCTGCAAATTTGCTGCTTATATGTGCTGGAAGCCTTATATTTTGGTAAGGGAGGATATTACAGCTTGAATATTTTCATGTGATGTAGCTGTGACTCCTTATGTTATGTGTTGCCAAACAACGGCAGTAGAATACCGAAGGAACAAAGGAGTGAAATTTACAAAAATCGAAGTCCAAAGACATGGCCAAAACGAGAGCACAGAAAAAAATGACGTCAGACACAAAAGACCCCCCCACAAAACAATGAAGCTAGACAGATACAAAGCATTGAAATAGAAATCAATGTCAAACGTGTAAATATACGGTACAATCACAGACACTTGTTTCATTCGGGATATCTTTCAGTAAAGGAGACATAAAATATGAAATACAGCGGCATAAATCGTGTAAAAACATTTTATAATGTCTTTTTCATTTAAGGTAGATAGACAGTAATATTCATATCCATGAGATTTTGTTGTAAGTCGGCACAATTGAAGAACCAATCCTACTTACCCGAAATCTGTAATAAAAAGTATGGGTCACCATGCTTGCTTTTTCTAGAATTGAGATCAAAGTTTGCTCATTTTTAGCCATTTTTTCACCATAATTTACATAGAATGCACGGGGAAAATATGAAAAGGCAATTTTTAGCTTAATGGAAATGAACTTTTTATCCATGAGAATTTGATGTATTTTTGTGAACAGGTAGTTTATGATGTAATTTACTGGTTACAATAATAAAATGTATATGTCACCATGCTTTCCACGGAGATATTTTGCAAAGTTTCCGGATCAAAAATTGTTTACGGGAAAAGGGGGTTAATTAGCGGCAAACTAAACGAAATGTGACGTTTCACATTTGTCATTCAATTATGACGTCACAAACGAAAAGCCGTCGAATTACTTTTCCGGTTTCCGGTTGTCAGTATGGTGGTTTTCATTACCCTCCGATAATTTTCATGTTTGTGTGCATTATTTCTGGAATAATTTGCTCTTGACATTTGTGACATTGTTTTCCAACGACAAGAAACATTTTAACGCAAAGACATCAGTTCTAAGAAGAGATTCATTCTTGAAGCGTAGGTATCGAACCAGCCGCTACTTGGTTACGGAAATTAACATTTGTGTTTGTGATACCTTATCTTTTCAAATGACCTGTGCTTTTTAATTTCACCGTAATGGTAACACATTTTACTTACGTATTTTAATAAAACATGTAAGGAAATCAAAATGTAATATTTGAAACTGTAAAGAGTTGTGTCGGTTTAAAAATTAAAAAATGGCGCGAAATGAGACGTCGGAATTTACTGTATATATAGATGGCGCCTGTATAAGAAAGGGGAAAATTGGTTCTAGAGCATCGTATGGTATTTTGTAGTAAACAACGGAACAAAAATTAATGGATTGATTGATCCCAGTGAAAAGCAGACAAATAACACGGGAGAATTGTACGCGG
Organism: Modiolus philippinarum; assembly: GCA_002080025.1. Taxonomy (NCBI): domain Eukaryota; kingdom Metazoa; phylum Mollusca; class Bivalvia; order Mytilida; family Modiolidae; genus Modiolus; species Modiolus philippinarum. Next base: position 9,643 of record MJUU01014245.1, on the reverse strand, counting down.
CAATAGAAACATTAAATTATGCAATTAGAAATGACATAAAAGAAATCATCATAAAGTCAGATAGTGAATATGTTATTCGCGGAATAACTAAAGATATTTTATTTTGGAAAGCAAACGACTGGAAATTAAAAAGTACCAATGCATTGGTTAAGAACAAAGATTTATGGGAAAAGTTGTACGACTTGAGTAAAAAAACTAACGTATCGTGGGTACATGTCCGAAGAGATTCAGAAAAGGAACAATCCATTGCAGATCAGCTGGCTAAAGATGCTTACAAAAACAGCGAGAGCGAAACCGAGTCTGAACATATACGTCAAGATCAGATCCAAATCTCCAAAGCAATTACCGAAAAGAAAGAAGAAAGGGAGAAAGCTGCTAAACTGGTACCAGAAAATTTGGATGAAGATGAGACATGTTTAAAAGTAGTAGAAAATAATACGGACAATTGTTTGATGTGTGATGATATATGTAATGAATTTATGATTCAATGTGAAATTTGTAAGGGTAAGGTACATAACATATGCTCTTTATTGCCTGGTTATTATCTATGTTTAGTAAGTCAAGGTTCTGTACAATTTACATGTTATAATTGTAGTAATGACCAGGGGGAGTTTAAGGATTGTACTTTTGTTGACAAGATAGTGTCTAAAAATGAAGAATTAAGACATGATTTAAATGTTTCAAATGAAAAAAATAAAACACTGTCAGACCAAATTTTAAGAGTATCAGGTGAAAAAGAAACTTTGCTGGTCAGACTTCAGAAAATAGAAAACTCATACAATAAGAGACTGAATGAATTAAAAGTGAGCGAGAAAACTGCACGAGAAGAACTCACAAGTGACAAAAAGAAGGAAATTGAGTTCCTGAAAACTAAATTAGACAGGGTAGAAGATGAAAACCATAAACGAGAGAAAACAATAAAAGACATGACAAGAGACATTAAGAATAAAGAAAATAAAATTAAGGAATCCACGGAGAAAATAAAAATGTTGACTGAAGAAAAACAATCTGACAAAAAACACATCGAAACTCTGAGACAACGTGCAAATGAATTAGAACTATGTAAGACAAGTATTCTTAATCAAAACGCCAGCTCCATAGAAATTATAGATGCGTTACAATCAAGACTTGACACATATGAACAATTGAAATCAAATAGGTCAGTACCAGAATCCGAATCATATGCGGATAAAGTTCGTAAAGAGAGATTGATCGAAATACCGAACATAAACACAGAGGATAAAGTTTCGAGTATGTCTGAGGATAAGTACATTCACACAGATGGCAAGATGGACACGTTTTTGAAAACATTAGAATCGAGACTCTCTGACTTAGAAAGAAATAACAAAATGGATACAGGAACAAAACGCACTTACAGCTCTGGAAATTATTATAGTGCAAACGAAAATAACAAACATAAACCGTGTTTCCAGTTTAGGAAAACAGGTTATTGCCGATATGGTCAACACTGCAGATATAAACACGAAAGAATTGTACATGATAATTCAGAAAGAAACAGGTCATGGCAAGGGTCAGTTTCAAAGAAGACATCAACAGGGCCAAGAGTACTTTTAATCGGGAGTTCTATACTCAAAAGAGTTGATCCGAGTCGCCTTTGCAACAATGTTGACGTGTGGACACATTGTGGTGCCACAGTCTTCGAAATCTATAATGATTTGAACAGAAATATAGATTTGTCAAAATACCAGAAAATTATTGTACATGTAGGTGGAAATGATGTAGACACAGGAAAGGACCCTAAACAATTCAGCATTATTTATACCGATTTAATCAGACTTTTGAAAAGCCAAAACTGTCAAGTTTTTATATCAGAAATTTTTACCAAAATCAACTTGTGATGTTACAATGTTCAATAATAGCCTCAAGGAGCTGTGCCGTGATGAAAATGTGCAGTTTATTTCAAATTCAGATATTTTCAAAGATTTTAGAAATATTACAATAAAACAATTATTTTGGTCTGACGGTATTCATTTGAGTAGAAAGGGTATTGTTTATTTCTTGAAAAATATAGACAAAACTGTAAAATTATTTAATACTTACAGTAGTAATGACTATTATAACAGAACAAGGTCAATAAATGGGGAATATAGAGGTTATTGACTCAATAAAACTTTTAAATTAAACGATGAAGAAAATTCAAATGTAGTAGAAAATGAAGAGGTAGATATAAATGTTGAAAAAAACTCAAAAGCAGTAGAAAAGCTTCATATAAGTACAGCTTTTTACAGCAATCAAGCTTCTAAAAATTCAAGTCAAAGCTTAAAAATTACTTGTATAAACGTTTGTGGAATTAAAACAAAATTATTGTTGCCTGAATTCCTTGATTTGATTGAACAGTATGATATTATCATTTGTTTAGAAGCTAAAATTGATGAATTTGATATTTTAAGTTTGCCAAGTGGTTATAAGTATTTTGCAAAAGTACGAAAAAGAGTTTTGAAGTCTTCGGGAGGTATAGCATTTATCTATAAAGAACATCTTGAGTCTTTTGTGAAATATCATGTCAGTGAATCTGAATATGTCATGTGGGTATCAATTAATGGTATTTTTCCAGAAAGGGATGGTTTTTTACTTGGATGTGTATATGTACCTCCTGAAAATTCTAAATATAGTTCCCCAGAGGCATTTCTGGAAATTGAAAATGAATTAATACTGTTTCTAAAAGAAAATGTATATTGTGCTGTCATTGGTGACTTTAATGCGAGGACGGGTACTTTATCAGATTATGTTATTCCTGATGATAATCTTTTACAAATATTGGAAATGAAGTGTATGACTATTTATATGATTTTAAACATCTAATTAATATAAATGTTTCCTTGGGCAGATATTCCATGGATATGGGACAATGTAATACATTTGGACATAAACTGATAAATTTTTGTAAAAATAATAATTTATTTATTGTTAATGGGCGTGTTGGAAAAGACAAGATGATTGGTCAAGTTACTAGTAAGAATACAAGCACAGTTGATTATCTTTTGTCTACTGCTAATGTATTTCCATTCATTACTGAGTTTGAAGTAATTGACTTTGATCCTTTGATATCTGATGTTCATTGTAGGCTTCATGCTTGTATCGTTATTGAGAGGCCAGTTGAACAAGAGACAAATATAAAAACGGATCAATGTTCAATTAAACAAGTCCGCTGGGTTGAAGAAAAGAAAACGCAATTTATTGATAATATACATTTAAAATTTAATTCTAATAACCTTAATAAGTATTTGGCATTAGACAATAAAACTGATGTGTCATTAAAATCAAGTATTGATGAGATTATTGCTAAAATAAACAGTGTGTTTCTTGAAACTGCTAGCGACACGTTTGGTAATAAAAAGGTGTATCAAAAGACTTCAAATAAGAATGTACAGCATTGGTTTAACTCATCATGTCATATAAAGAGAAAGGAATTTCATAAACCTAAGAAAAAACACAATATTTTAAAAAAATGAGGAGAGTAAATCTAAATTAAAGGTAACCAGTAAAGCTTATAGAAAAGAGTTAAATAAATGTTACCAAGAAGAGCAGTTTAAGGTAGAGAGAGAATTGCGTACTAAGTCAGAAAATGAACCTAGAGAACTCTGGAAAATTTTAAATCGTTTTAATAAAAAAGAAAGCAGTACAAAATTAACTATTGATCAATTATATGATCATTTCAAAAATTTAAATAAAAACTGTGATGCTGTTGATATGAATTATGAATTTCCTGATATTGAAAATAATAACGAAATTTTAAATGGTGACATAACAGAAGATGAAATAAGACATGCAATTAAAGAATTAAAGAACGGAAAAGCGCCTGGTTGTGATGAAATTTTAAATGAGTATATCAAATCAACAAAAGATTTATTTATGCCTTTATATTTAAGACTTTTTAATCTTATTCTAGAATCTGGTATCATTCCTGAAATATGGGTTTCAGGCATTGTTGTTCCAATATATAAAAATAAAGGTGATCCCAGAAATGTGGATTCATATCGAGGAATAACTCTGCTCTCTTCTATAGGAAAATTGTTCACTTCGATTCTAAATAACAGGCTTTCAAAGTTTGCAGAGCTTTTCGAAATTATTCCAGATTCCCAAGCTGGGTTTAGAAAAGGATTCTCTACCTTGGATAATATTTTTTGTCTTCACGTGTTGATAGAATTGTACTTTTCATTTGGTTGTAAATTGTATTGCACGTTTGTTGATCTTCGGAAAGCATTTGACACTGTATGGCATAAATTAGTTGAGAGTAAGATATCAGGTAGAATTCTCAAGGTGATTTATAATATGTACAAGGATATTAAGTCGTGTATTAAACTTGGAGATGAAGTTTCGGGATTCTTTGCAAGTGAAATTGGTGTGCGTCAAGGGGAAAAGTTGTCGCCATTACTTTTTTTCGATCTTTTTATCAGATATTGAAGACTTTTTCATTGAAAACAATATATCAGGTCTGAGTAATATTACATCTTTATGTCAAAACAATCTTAAAATATTTTTGTATATTTTTGTGTTACTTTATGCAGATGATACTGTGGTATTAGCCGAGAATGCTAAAGATTTGCAGGCAAGTTTAAATGTGTTTGACCATTATTGTAAAACTTGGAAACTTGCAGTAAATGTTGACAAAACAAAAAATGTAATCTTTTCAAAACGGAAATATAAAGATCATTATGACTTTAAAATAGACGGGTCAAGTATTGAAGTGGTTGATTCGTTTTCGTATCTTGGTTTATTGTTTAATTTCAATGGCAAATATGCATGTGCTAGGAAAAAATTGGTTGAGCAAGCTAGAAAATAACTTTATGCATTATATAGAAAAACTCGAAATATATCTCTTCCTATTGATTTGCAAATAAAATTATTTGATTCTCTTGTTCAGCCAATTTTGTTGTATTCTTCGGAAATTTGGGGATTCGAAAATATTGATATCATTGAAAAAATCCATCTCCAATTCTTGAAAAGAATTTTGCATGTTAGATCTAGCACTCCTACCTTCATGGTATACGGTGAAACTGGAAGATATCCGATAGATGTAAACATAAAAGTAAGAATGTTAAATTTTTGGGTGAAATTAATACAGAACAGTGATAGATTATCAGGAAAGCTGTATACATTGTTACTTCAAATGCATACATCAGGAAAATGTAAATCAAAATGGATTAGCTATGTAAAATCTATATTGGACAACACGGGTTTTAGTTTTGTCTGGTATTGTCAAAAAAGTTTGGATTATACCGAAATTAAGTTTCCTGTTAAAAAGATATTACAGGACCAATTCGTGCAAAAATGGAATAGTGATATTGCCAATTCTTCAAGGGGTGTATTTTATAGCATATTTAAGTCAGACTTTGGATTAGAGAACTATTTACTAAGATTAATGAGTAAACGCCGTATTATGATAACTAAACTTCGCTGTTCAAATATAAAATTTCCAGTCGAAACTGGACGCTGGCAAAATACAGTTCGTGAAAATCGTACATGCAATTTATGTTTTAAAGGGATTGGAGATGAATTTCACTATTTATTTATATGTCAACACGAGGCAATCAAAATAGAAAGGAACAAATATATTCCCCGTTACTATTACGAAAATCCATCCGAGACAAAATTGAAAGGTATGTTATCATTGTGCAACAAAAGGGTATTGGATAACGTATCAATATTTCTAAACAAAATTGTACATTTATTATAATGTTTATTAGAACCATTGCCCTTATCAGAGACATATGATTACATGTCTCTGCCCTTATAATATTTTGATGTGTTAATTATATATTATTATATTAGGATGATATACAATTGTTATCATTGTTTCATTCACATTGTATTATTATTAATTTTGTCCTAAAGAATTTTCTATATTGTTTATTAGATCTATTACATGCATTGTTTACTTTCAATTCTCACGTTACAGTGTATTCTGTCTTGAGTAAATAAAATCTTGAATCTTGAATCGAAAATCAAACCTACCCCGTATCAGGCTCTTTATTTTTCTAATGCGCGATTGAATTGCGCAGCGCAACAGTGTCTATCTACCTTAAAGTACTATAGCAGTAAAATATGTCCGTCAGGAAAATTTGTCCAGACGGAATAAATTTCATAGAAAGACATGTCCGCACATTTATTTTACAAGGAATAGTTGTCCGAGGACATATTTTCCTACAAATATATGTCCTCCCGTATTCATTTTCCCAGGAATGTCTGTCCATGGACTTTATTTTTCCTAGTAATAACTATCCCCTCGACATTTTTCTACCCGAAAATATTTATCACTTAAAAAAGAAGCAACCTCCTGAGAGGCTGAGCGACGTCTCCTAAATTTAAACTACATTGTACTACTGACGAGATGGTTTTGTTTTCTGCCGATTTTTCAGAGTAAGTGAACATAATAGAGTTTGGCATTGGTTTTTACAACATTACGGACAGTATGTTCTTGACTCAATTAATTAAAAACATATGCATATCTTTCAGGTTTTACCTCACTTTAATGCTGCACCTTTGCTTTGGCATAGCCATAGGTAATGACTCGCCTGCAGAATAGTTATATTTGAATTGACAAATAAATAAATTATTCAATCTTTACCTAAAAGTACTGACAAAGTAAAGCAAAAATTGCACAAACCTTATTTTTCCTTAAACTATTTGTGGTCGTCAGTTTTTTTTATACGATTTTAGAAGGTTTCATTCAACGGAAAGCCAGAAAGGTTGGTTCGCAGACGGCCACTCAGGGCAATTCGGTTGTATAACGGATCACGCGGAGGAGGTGTTTTGGGATAGACCCGTGATTTTTTCTGCAAAACTTTAAAAAAATCATGCAAAATTTAGGCACACTCAATAAAAACTGGAGAAAAATTGACAGGAATCCCTTTTTACGGAACTCCATTGGAACCCCTTTTTGAGGACTTTTTCAGCCGCGGTGCCATTCCACAGGCACTAGTTTAAAAAAAATACCCTCCGGGGTATTTTTTCCGAAACAAGTGCCTGTGTGCCATTCAGCACGGCGATTTATAACAGACAAACCGCGGTATTAACGGACCATGGCTTGCATGGGACAATTCACATTTAACAAGGGCTAATTTCCCTTACGCTGCATGCGTTCAAAGTTTAAGATCAAATAATGATTATTTTATTGTTATTGTGGTAAAAATCAAGTAAACAGGTTTGTCCGCCAATGAAGACGAAACAGTACGACACAATTCATCCAAAAATATAGTATTTGAAGATTGTGAAACGTAATTTAAAAAAATGAATTTGTGTTTAGAAGTGCGTATAACGTGAAAAGAAGCTCTGAGCTACATGTAGCATTATTGATAGATATCGCCAACATAAAAGAGTTTGTTTATATAATATGACAAATATGATTCCCAGGCAAAAATTACACTGCTACGATACTTAACTTCATGTCTATTAGCTTTCATACATCCCTCGCATCGTTGGATTCCCAATGTTTTAATTTCCTCTGCACTGAATACGAAATAATGATAATAACTTAAACTTAGCTTATATCATTAAAGTGTGTGTGGTTTTTTGTTTTTGTCTTTTTAATTATTCATTTTTTATATTTTAATTTATTTTATGCATTTTTTTGGCTAGCGCCGCTCTTATAATACTAACTTAATTCCTCGACACTACACTGAACATGGGTTAGGATGCCTAAAAAGGCTACCCATTTTATTTGTTAGTTTGTACCTAAATGCACATCTGAAATTGTGGGATCCTTTGTTTTTTACATGATTTAGACGGTGTAACAATACCCGTCCCCACTCATCCCTACTGAGTAACCTCTCCCAGCAGTTACTGGTATTATTAGTTTATATCAGCTCTAACGGTTTATATAGATAAAGCTTCTAATTGACTATATGCAGAAAAAAACACATATTTCTACATTGCTTCCAATTCTCAAATTTTAGAACTTAAATTATGCACTTGCCCTGACATTCCTGCCATTAATAAAAAAAAATATTTATTGGTATTTTATTGATTGATTCAATTTCAAATATTTTATATCGATAAAAAAATTGAAAATAAAAAAAAAAGATCATATAATCATTAAAAAATAGGTCTTTTTATAATGGAATGAAGTCAAGTTCCACTGAAAAATCATTTTCTTGTTGTGACACTCTGTTCATATTTTCATATATTTATATATTCATGACTCCAACTGCAACTCCCAGTCACAGTACTTCAAGCCCTTTGATTATTGCAGTTATCGATCCTGGATGGCTGGAAGTATATTTCCGGGGTAGCAGACGCTTGTTGTTTTGACGAATTTTCTCAATCATTTGAGCATTATGTTATTGAAAAGCATAATGCCATTTTATTTGGAAAGTTTTTGGTCAAATAAACGTCAGTATATAACAAGATGCAGTCCCCAAGCAGGAGTCAAAATTTGGGACAAAGGAGTAACGCTCTGCATCAAGGTAAGACTTCATATTTTGTTTGGATTCCCTGTAAATGGATTGTATGGATACGTTCGATGAATAAATGCCAGTCCTGAACGTATGCTATGAGCAATGGATGCACGTCTACAATAGCAACTTGTCGGCGTAATGTCAATGATCATGCAATCTTTATTTAAGCAGTGAAACAACCGTCGCAAAGTAACTAGCTTGCTGACAAAACCTTCCCTGGCGCCTTTTCTATACTGCATGACTGTGTATTAGTTGTAATTTAGCGTATTAACAAATAGGCCTATACTCAAAATTCTTGCGTAACGATATTGATCCGCTTTATCGTTGTCATGTAATCATTCGTAATTTCTCGGTTATTATCATGACCCTTTTCCATGCAGTGGAATTCCGAATGGATTTATATGTCTTTAGTTTCGTACCAGAATTCCCCAGTAAAACTGTTTTTATTCTGTTTTCTTCATTTCGATTTTACCATCAACATGTTTGAATGGCCATCAAGCAACGTATTCATATGCTTTATTTTTACACATATTTTAGAAATCTTCTCTGAAAGATTGATGTGTCCATTTGCGTATATTTCCAAGAACGATAACTCTCGACGCAGGGATTTTTTCAACTCATAGTATTGGGAACAAAATTGCAGTTTCCAAAATATATGGAAGCTTCGCTTCCTATAATCCAATATCTCTAAAGAAAACAAGGATATAGATGAAGCCAAGTTCGCCTATTCTGTGAAGTAAGACCTTTTACTGGTCAGTAGTATCCATATGCTTTCGAGTATAATGTTTTTAAGAAAATACTATGTTTATTTGCGCTTAAACAGAACTTATCCTTATTAAGACAGTCCAAATCAACCTTAAACTAACAGGATAGTTTAATCATTCCACAAAAATATATTACCCAAAAGTTTCCATGCGGTACCTAGATTTGATTTTCAACAAACAAACCAAATAACTAAATACCGAAGTTACTATGAATTTGATTTCTGCATATGCGCATTTCGACAACTTATGTCTCTTCAGTGCACATAAAATCTAAACGTTTGGAACACCATAAACTCAAAGATGAGTAAAAACTGATAGAGAACAATTTACAAATATGATCTAAAAGTAAAGCCAAAATCAGCTAAGGACAGAGCTTTGCATGAGGGAGATACTCCTTAGTTTTCAACAAAATTTACAATTTAGATATTAATTTAACCCTAAGTTTCCATACGGTACCTAGGT
>MJUU01014243.1:2587-18622 GCA_002080025.1 Modiolus philippinarum | reverse complement strand
CGACCTGTCAGACTTACTAGAAATGTATAGGAATCAAAAGTGTAGAAGCAGAGATACACGTCAGTGTTATGTATAACCCGTGTCATGCAAGCAACGTAAAAAATGTGAGTGAACTAAGAATCTAGCCCGTTTTACCCGTCTCAACTGTAGTGAATAACAATTGCTTATTTTCGTTAGTCCCGTAGATAGTAGTTAACTATGGCAAAAAGCCGTAGGTTTTCAAAAAACGTTTTTTGAAAACCTACGGCTTTTTGCCATATCAACTACTGCTGTGAAGATAGTTTAACATAGGACCCTATGGGAAATGCATTCAAGGATCTTCTCCTCTGAAACCACTGAGCCAATGGGGATAAAATTTTATCACAATATTCCTTGGGTGGTCCCCTTTAAAGTTTGTGATTTTTGTATTTGTACCTCATCCAAGATGGCTGCCAGCGTGGAGCACAGTTTAACATAGGGACCCTATGAGGAATGCATTCAAATGTCTTCTCCTCTGAACCCACTGAGCCAATTGGAACCAAACTTGGTTACAATAGTCTTTAGATGTTTTCCTTCAAAGTTTGTGATTTTTATGTTCATACCTCATTCAAGATTGCCGCCAGCAGGGAACATAGTTTAACATAGGGACCCTATGGGAAATGCATCTAAAGATCTTCTCTGAAACTACAAAGCCAAATTGAACCAAACTTGGTCACAATAGTCCTTGGTTGGTCCCCTTTAAAGTTTGTGATTTTTACGTTCTTACCTCATTCAAGATGGCCGCCAGCGTGGAACATAGTTTAAGATAGGGACTCTATGGGAAATGCATTCAAATGTCTTCTCCTCTGAACCTACTGAGCCAATTGGAACCAAACTTGGTTACAATTTTCTTTGGGTGATCCCTTCCAAAGTCTGTGATTTTTAGTTTGTACCTCATCCAAGAATGAAAATGTAACATCTGCTGACTGATTTATAGTATGAATGGGTGGTCTATAACTAAATACCGAAGTTACTGTGAATTTAATTTCTGCATATGCGCATTTCGACAACTTATGTCTCTTCAGTGCAGATAAAATCTAAACGTTTGGAAGACCATAAACTCAAAGATGTGTAAAACCTGATAGAGAACAAATAACCAATATAATCTAAATGTGAAGCCAAGATCAGCTATAGGTGACAATGAATAAAACCAGTGACCAGGTGAGCGATACAGGCTCATGTGAGCCTCTAGTCTTCAACTGCAGGGCAAAATAAATAAGATCTTGCAATGCTGAACAAGTTCTAGCTGGAACATAATAATTAAAGTTGTAACCCAAGGAGAGGCCTACCATTAATAATGTATGATCTTTAGTGGATGATCATGTTCATTGATTGCTAGACAAATCCAAATAGTCAATTCTCCTTATAAGGTTGACCCTTTCATAAACACTAAAATTGCTAAAGTTATTCAAAACAATCAGAGTAGAATGCTGCAGGAGCAGAACATGTCAATTCATAAATTTGTTTCTCAAATATGAGAACACCAGAAGACCAAAGATTCAATACATAATATTACATCAAAAACTAAACATTCGCAGATTAAACTCTCAGAAAAATGGAATGTGGTATCAGGTCCTCTAAAAGGGCACGCATATTGTGCTATGAAACCAGCATTAGTAAACATACATCTTTCTGCTCCAAATACTGCATCCATAAGTATACTTCTATTACTTCGACTTTGTGTCAGATTTTCGAAATTCTTTGGTTTTTTCCATTATAATGCATTTGAATTGTTTACACACTGCCCCTCTGTTTTTTGTTCGAAAGTTGATAAATATACAGCAAAAGAAGACTTCTGTCAAAAATTTACGAAATTCTTAATATCCCTTCATAGTTATTTTAAGGAACGAATTCTCCAAGCTATGTGAATAAACAAGAGACTCTCAAGACCCTGGCTAACATAAACAGCCTATGTTAAAGGGTCTTAATTAAACTATGGTTCCACTTGCGGAGTGGTCTCAGAGGACAAGACCTATGAATGTGTTTCAGTTGGGTACAAGTTTGGTTCCTTATTCTGCAGAGACCACCCAAGGACTATTGTGGCCAAGTTTGGTTCATGTTGGCCAAATGCAACCAGTTGCGGAGGAAAAGAAAACTATGTTCCCCTTTAATGCCATCTTGGATATAGAAAAACATCTTTTTTGCATGGGACCACCTATATAAAGACTATTGTGACCAAGTTTAAAACCAATTGGCTGGGCTGTTTAAGAGGAGAAGATATTTGAATGTGTTTTCCAAAAGGGTCCAATGTTTAAACTTTTCCCCCCTTGGCGGCAATCTTGGATATTGGATTGACCTAAAAAAAACTCCCTTTTTTGCAGGGGACCACCTAAAGACTTCGCTGGCCAAGTTTAGATCCAATTAGCTCAGTAGTTTAAGAGGGGAAGATACCCATCTCTAGGGTCCAATTTTTTTAAACTATGTTTACTGCTAGCATCCATCTTTGATATATAGCGCCGGACCGTAAAAAATACCTTTTTTCAGAGAACGACTATTGTTGCTATGCCTGATCCCAATTGGCACAGCAGTTTCAGAGGAGATCTTTGAATGTGTTTTCCTATAAAGTCAAATGTTAAAAACTATGTTCCCCTCGGTGGCCATCTTGGATAACACCTCTTTTGCAGGGATCACCTAAGGACATTGTGGCCAAGTTTGGTTCTAACTGGCCCTGAAGATTCAGAGGAGAATATTTTTGAACGTATTTGCCCTTAGATCCAATGTTAAAACTAATGTCCAATGGCTTAAATGATTATTGAGGTATGAACATTAACAACAAACATTTTTAAAGGGCCACCAATGTGCTATTGTGACCGTTTGTGTTTTGATTTCCAAGAAAACTTCTGACTGCATTAATCAAAAAGGTCCTTTGTAAACTGTGTTCTTGTCTGGTTGCCATTTTGGATAAGATCACAAAGTTTGTAGGAAACCACCCAAGTTTGGTTACAATTGTCTCAGTAGTTTCTTAGAAGATCTTTAAATGCATTCCGAATAAGGTCCTATGTTTAACTATGTTCATTGCTGGCAGTCATCTTAGATGAGGTACTAACATAAAAATCACAAACTTTTAAGGGACTTTTGTGACCCCAGTTTGGATCTGACTGGGTCAGTGGTTTCTGATTAGAATCTTTGAATGCATTCCCCAAAAGATCCTATGTTAAACTATACAGTCCGCCAAAAAGTTAAGCATCACCTTATTGTTTACATGAACATCATTTTTGAAGCTGAATTGAGGTAAGAGGTTTTGGTTCAAAACACGACGAATGAGATAATTTTGATATTTGGATGTCAAACTTTAATCATGCTTCATATTGTTGTCTTTATGTGAAAAGTTATGAAATTATGCACAACCCAATTTGACAACAAAATGTGGTAGCTTTTACCAGAAAAATAAGTTTCAGTTCGATGCATGAATTCTAACAGAAGATCATTGCTGTTATTATTGATACAAAGGTAAAACACCAATAATCATTCCTATTTGTGTTAAAGGTGACAGTTGTACATAGACATAGCAGGGAATGTTAAAATACAGGGGAAAATATTCCAATTTTACGACATTTTTACAGATGGATTTCCCGTAATGTGACGAAATATCAAAACAAAGCAATTTCTTTGCTGAATTTAGCCATTAAATTAGGGTTCTGTCAATGTTAAGACCATTTTTGAGACAGGCATGAATTTGAAAACTTTCGGGCAACATTATTTGCTAATCTTTAACATTTTAAAATCTGAGTTTTTGTTGTCATTTCAGAAAAACACCCCAATACCTGTCTGTTTTCAAGCAGAGAAGGCTTTATTGGAATCAGAGACCGCCAAAGTATTGTGGCAAATGTGCATTGTTGCATTATAATCGAGTAAACCCCAGAACACCCAGTAATTCACAGTTGATTTTGGACTTCCAAGGAATACTGACGCACTGCTTGTAGCTCCTAGTATTCCCAGGCAGTGCACATTTATTACACCAGGTAAACATTGTATAATATTAGTATTAGACCTTGTGTAATATTATCACGAGGCCATTTTTCTGACAGTATCCAAATAATGATTTCCGGTGTACCAAGTTTCTTCTTTTGACCATTTGTTTGGTTGTATTTCGGTAAAATTTGGTACTTTTTTCAAAGATTTTAAAGCTTTGAAAAATCGTTTTCCTTTATTACGAGGCATAACTATCCCAAAATGTAAGATTTGTTTAAAAAACCGCCAATTTAGTCGGTTTTGAACATTTTTTAGGGAACGTGGAAACCTTTGGAATGATTTTTCCAAATTTTACGAAAAAAAAACATTTGGTCTTACTTTGATTAAATCTGGATGCGTTCCAAATCCCTAAAATTAACCATTATGGAATGTTGTACCACATTTATCCCATAAAAATGATCTGGTAGCAAATTTGCCTGAGCCCACAATGCTCCATGTTGTAATTATCATGTTGAAACTGGAATTTTCATAATGAAGGGATCGTTTTATCTTTGGTTGCGAAAATCGGATTTTCGATTATCTACTAACTAAGTATATTCAAAAGCTTGCCAAGTACCATTTCATTTTTCATGTTAAGGCTTATCATCATGCAAAATTTTATACATATAGCATTCAACATGTTTGTTTGGTGTAATTTTAAAAGTAAGTGATGCTTAACTTTTGGTGGACTGTATATTTTAATTGCTAGCGGTCACATTGGATGAGGTAGGAATAAAAATTGCACACTTTGAAGGGTACCAACAAGGATTATTGAGACCAAGTTTTGTTCCGATTGGCTCTAATGAGATCCCATAAGGTCCTATTTTAAACTATGTTCATTGCTGATGTCATCTTGGATGAGGTACAAACCAAAAAAAAATTGCGAACTTTGAAGGGAACCAACAAAGAACTTGTGTGACCAAGTGTTGTCCCAAATGGCTCATTGGTTTCAAAGGAGATCTTTCAAAACATTTCCCATATGGTCATGTGTTGAACTTTATTCCATGTTGGTGGTTATCTTGGATGAGGTACATGTACAAACATAAAAATCACACATGTTGGAAGAGAGCACCTAGGGACATTATGACCAATTCTGGTTGCAAATGGCTTAGTGGTTTCAGATCTTGGAATACATTTCCCACAAGGTTCTGTTCAAAACTATGTTCATTGCTAGGGATCATCTTGGATGAGGTACGAACATAAAAATCACAAACTTTGAAGGGGACCAACTAATTACTATTGGTACTAAGTTTGGTTCCAATTGCACCAGTTGTTTCAGAGGAGAAGATCTTTGAAGAAAAGTTAACGTCAGACGATGGACATACAGACAACATACGACAGCTGACCGCGATGCCAAGTGATGTAAAAAGCTCAGGTGAGCTAAAAATGACACCAATCTAATGATTACTGGCACATTTTATTTATCACATTTTCAACATGATTGTCAAATTAAGAGGAAGTGTTACTGCAGACAATAGGGATACCTATGGCTAGTCACTTTGCCCTTCTTTTAGCCAATTTTTCTTTGTTTGTTGAAGAAGCTAGTATGAAAAAAAAATAGTCAAGTCCTTTATTTCAGTCTGTTATAAACATGTTGACAAACCACTATAGGCTCAGAAACTGAGCCTGAATCGCTCACCTGACAAAATGCTTCCAGCAGGGGATGGAACTGATGTTTATTCTATAGGATCCTGTGTTAAAATATGCTCTGTGTTGGTGGTCTTGTTTTTATCAGATCAAAACAAAATTAGCAATCTAACCTTGGCTGAATTTGCTTCAATAGTTCAGTGCATGACCAAAAGATGGTTTCTTATAGGGGTCCCATTTTGAACAAGTTCTGTGCTTGGAGCCATTTCTTTCGTCGGATCCGAAAAAAAAAGAGCATTCCTTGTAAAGAACCTTCTGTACATCATTTCAATACAGTTTAGTTAAATTTGTTTCAATAGTTTCAGAGCAGATGTTGAAAATGATGTTTTTCCCATAGGGTCAAATGTTAAAACTAAGATCCGCACTGGTGGGAATGTTTTTGATCGAATCGGAATGAAATGTTCAATCTTTGTGGAGAACCTTCCATACATCATTCCTGTAAAGTTTGGTTGAATTTGCTTCAGAGGTTTCAGTGGAGAAGATGAAAATGTGAATTTCCCATAGAGCCAATGTTAAACTATGTTCCATGCTGACAGCATTTTTTTGGGTCGAATCGGAACGAAATGTGCGCTCTTTGTAAAGGACCTTCCATACATCATTTCAGTACAGTTTAGTAAAATTTGCTTCAATAGTTTCAGAGCAGATGTTGAAAATGATGTTTTCCCATAGGGTCCAAT
This sequence comes from Modiolus philippinarum, assembly GCA_002080025.1. Taxonomy (NCBI): domain Eukaryota; kingdom Metazoa; phylum Mollusca; class Bivalvia; order Mytilida; family Modiolidae; genus Modiolus; species Modiolus philippinarum. The sequence goes on along the minus strand of MJUU01014243.1, from coordinate 12,329 downwards.
GTTAAAACTAAGAGCCGCCCTGGAGGCCATGTTTTTTTTATTGAATCGCAACAAAATTGGCATTCTTTGTGAAGGACCTTCCTTACACAATTCCTGTAAAGTTTGGTTGAATTTGCTTCTGTGGTTTCAGAGGAGAGGATGAAAACGTGAAAAGTTAACGCCAGACGACGGACGCAAAGTGACAGCAATAGCTCACACTGACCCTTTGGGTCAGGTGAGCTAAAAATGAAATAAAAATTTAAGAAACCACAGATACATTATTATCAAATTACACCTGGACTTATACCTCTTTTTTTTTGACAACTCTGGACATCTGAAATCAAAACTCAAAGACAAATGTGAAGAATTGACTTTATATTTTAAACTTCCTGTTTTTGAGCAGTAATATTTCAGCATACCTACTGCATATGACGTCTACATTTCCCAATATTTCATTCCCTTGTAGTGTCTCTTGTGATTGCATAGTGATTTTGTCAACAGAGAAAATAACTCTCTTAAAAACTTGTACCCCAAGGTTATATTAAACAAATGCAATAATTGTCACTTCAGAATTTTGACGGTTTTCACCATTAATTAAAGGTTTGTAACAATCTTTCTATTTTGCAAATAAAATACAACATTTTTTAACAGATTCAGAGTTAATTACTCATCACCAGAATGTTCAAAGGTACTTTTTGGTAGTGTGATGGATATCATGAGTGATGCAGTTCTAGCTTATCCCCACTAAGTACCTCGTGATACCTCCAGTTTTTCAGGTGTTTGGTTTTGTGGCAATTTTGTTTATTATACCCCAACTCCAGAGTGGGTGGTATTTGGAATACCCTTGTCTGTCCGTCCGTCTGTCCTTCCATCCGTTCGAACTTCGTCACACTTTTGTCAGCTACTGCTGGGCAATTTATTTCGATTTGGTATTTGACTTTATATATAGGGGGAATGCGTCACCTGCCACTTTGGCACCTAATGATATCAACTTCTTGTTTGGCAGGATTTTCCTTTCTAATGTATAAAATAATACGAGTGGGGGTATACCTAGCATGACAACGCATGCAACCTCATGTTTGTTTTGTCTTTGTCATACTACATTGTATTTCAATTTAAGTTACATGTGAGCTGCAATATTTATACAACAAACAAAGTATGGGGGGTATATAGGAATCACCCTGTCTGTCTGTCCATCTGTCTGTCCACACTTCTTGTAAGCGCAACTCCTCTTAAACCACTTAAAGGATTTTGATGAAACTTTACACAAAGGAAGGACACTATATTTAGATGTGCTTGAAGGAATATAATTATTGTCCGAAACAAGAAAGGGGAGATAATTTGACTTTGACTTTTCATAGATTCAATATGTATGAGTTACCTAGTAAGCGCAACTCCTTTTAACCCACTTAAAGGATTTTGATGAAACTTTACACAAAGGAAAGACACTATATGAAGATGTGCATGAAGGAATATAATTATTGTTTGAAACCAGGAAGGGGAGGTAATTTGACTTTTGACTTTTCATAGATTCTCTATGTATGTGTTACCTCTTGAGTGCAACTCCTCTTAAAGCACTTAAAATTGTAACACACCTGTATTGTGTCCACACCAACTTAAATTTGCACTTACCATATCGATTCAGGGTTCAATGAGCGGCGGGTATATTTGGCTGCCGTTCGGGGACAGCTCTTGTTTTGAATTTTTTTCTGGATTCTTCTGCCTTTTGCCTCTGTATTCATTTGTAGATTAAAAAAAATAACAATAAATTATTGGTTAAATAAACAATTTAATATCGTTAACATCTGCATGTGTAAATTATAACAATTAGTGACAAAGTGTCATGAAATTAATTGCACTTTCTCCAATCACACAGTATATATAAATATGTGGAAGCTCTAATATGTAATAAATAAATATACAATGTCCTTTTATGTTTTACATTGTAAGGGGTTTATATTGAGGACTTCTATTAAATACTGTAACATCTAACAAGATATAAATAATGTCCTTATAACAGATCTTATTGTTTCATCCTACTACAAAGTAATTGCATTTCATATTTTTATCTCAAGAAATTCATCTTCTTTTTTTATCTTTTGACATGACTTTCTGTTTTGATGTATTGATGTAGATCAACCAAGTTCTCACAAAGTAGGACATTATATTGGAATATAGTTCATACTGCAAAACTTGTTTTATCATTTCATCCAGATCAATTTATACCAACTATAGTAAATTTAATGCTGATGAATTTTGACTAGGTATGCCTAACATTTTGATTTTTGTTTTGGTCTGTAAAGGCCAGTCTGACCTGTGATCCCAAACATTATCTCTGCTTTTGATTCTAGTAAGATACCGGTAGATTATTTCTTAACTGCAAAGCTTTTTTTTTAATTTCAGAAACACTACCCCCATTAAATATGCACAAGACTTCCTGTTAATAATTTAAATGGCAAGTTTCATACAATGCTTACAGCTTTACATTTTTATCGTTAAATATCATAAAATATAATTCTTCATGTATTAAATTTACAAATTATATCAAACATTGTAATCTTTCAAAAATAATATCCATTACAAATTTAACATAATTATTAGAAAACATACTATTACTAATAAATATCTACTTAACTATTGACTAGTATTAATTAATAAATATAGAAAATTGAAAAACTAATCTGGAATAAATAGGTATATACAATGTACACAAATGCATAAGGGACATAACTTTGTTTATACCTTCCTGTGTCATAATAAATTCACCATGAGCAGAGGAAGACATACAAACTAGTCCAAATCTGGTAAATTTATACATGGATCCATCCATTTTAGGATCCATTTAATATTAATAAGCTTTCCATGAATGGAGGGAGGGAAATAACTTGGTTCAGCCCCCAAAAATGCACTGAAAAATCTCCTTAAAAAAGAGGCCTTACTTGAATATAAAATGTAGTATCATTTTTATACTGAATTTCTGAAATAGCCAGAATGTTTGGCAACAGATATTACTGAATGAAGATTTCATTTCTTCAATCAAGTTCAAGAGGTCATTAAATTTCATCTATGACCTTTGACCTTTGTATGTAAGAAGAGTTTATATCTTGAGATGTTACAAAAATTGACATTCACTCTGACCTCTCCAATATTCAAAAGTAACAAAGTGGAATCTTGGAGACTTTTTTGTCGAAAACACAAATTTTTGTAAAAGCAGATGCCTAAAATTGTTACAAACAAAAAAGTTATACCAAAACTCATTAGAAATTCCTTAAATTCAATTTCATCTACTGAAAAAATAGTAATGGTGAATTACATGATACCCTGCCACGTTTCACAAAATTTCTAAGTTATAAGGGGCACAACTCTAGAACTATATGTACCGCTGAATCCAAAATTATACCTGGCCTGTGTTTTGTGGTAAACAATTTACATACCAAGTTTGAAGACAGTATGTTATTTCATTCACAAGTTATGAATACAAAACTCAAAAATTTACTAAATTTCTAAGTTTCAAGGAGCATAACTCCAGAACCCCTTGGACCTCTGAACCCAAAATTAATCTTGACCTGAGTTTTGTGGTATACCAAGTTTGAAAACCTCATGTTATTTCGTTCACAAGTTACCAGTCGGAAACCCTAAAATTTGCAAAATTTCAAAGTTTCAACCCCTTGGATCTCTGAACCCAAAATCGAACTTGACCTGAGTTTTGTAGTAAACAACTTATATACCAAGTTTGAAGACCCTGTGTTATTTCGTTTACAAGTCATCAGTCGGAAACCCTAAAATTTGCAAAATTTCAAAGTTTCAAGGGTATAACTCCAAAACCCCTTGGACCTCTGAACCCAAAAGCGTACTTTACCAGAGTTTTGTTGTAAACAACTTACATACCAATTTTGAAGACCCTGTGTTATTTCGTTCACAAGTTATCAGTTGGAAACCCTAAAATTTGCAAAATTTCAAAGTTTCAAGGGGCATAACTCCAGAACCCCTTGGACCTCTGAACCCAAAATCGAACTTGACCTGAGTTTTGTGGTAAACAATTTGCATACCAAGTTTGAAGACCTTGTGGTTTTTCGTTCATAAGTTATTAGTCGGAAACCTTCGGGGGAGGGACAGACTGACGGACGGACACACGACTGAGGGTATCACATAATACCTCGCCACTTTGTGTGGCGGGTATAAAAAACAGGTAATTCCGACAAAAGTCATACAAAATGCATAATTTCTATCATCACATAAAAAGCTATTCTTAAAAAAATCCAAATTATATATGTCTTTTCATGAATAGTAATGAACTTTTACTCAGTAAGGGATATTTCATTACACTTCAAATTAAAAACGATTACATGCATATTAATCATCAAAATTCATTCTTTTAAACAAAGATGTAAAAAAAAAATTTGCATCACTGAACTTCATGCACCAAATTTATTATTAATAACACTAAATCATGTTTAATAATTACCACATAGACTGAACTACAGGGCTGTACAAGAACCAATGTTGTCATGGATAATACCTACAGTTACAAAGTATACTAAACCTACACATACGCAAAAATCTGGATACAAGTCTCTTAAATCTACTCCATCTAAATATGATTTGGTGGGCTGTTTGGGGAAAGGCTGGCAGCATTAATTTAGTTTATTTCAACAGGACAATTACAAATTCTATATAATTTACACAAAAACATACATATAGTTCTGAATACTGACCTAAATACATGTATCACATTCCTAAGACAAACTGTAGATACAAATGTATTATATATAGTCTTTTTCCAAAAAAAAAAAATTGTTTCCCCAAAGTACGACAATGGATCTAAGAGTTTAATTTAGAANCCCCCCCCCCCCCCCCCCCCCCCCCGTTGGTCAAAAAGTAAATATTCGCTTCCAATTTATCAAGATAAGCTAAGTTGTGTCAGGCTTTTTATCTTTTAACATACATATGTACTTTCAAATAAGTATTATTTAGTAAAAATGTCACAGACAAGATAAAATATACTTCTCAACATTTCTCTTTTAAGCATCTATTTAAACCAGAAATAATTCTGCAATTTTAGAATCAAATTCATAACTTAATGAATTTAAACAGTGCTAATTTTTCAGGATGAAATTTAGAAAAATATGGTCTATTTTAGTGCTAAGTTAGGGCTAAAATTACATTTTTAGGGCTAAATTTGAGAATTTTGAGACATAAAATGACATACCTCAGTATTAAAGGTTTATAACAAACTCACAGATGTATAAAAGTAACAGAACAGCACTGTCCAAGGGTTCTATTGTCTAAGCTGTTATTGGTTATCAGTGTTCCAGCTAGAAAATGAAAATAGAGGGGCACATGAGAAGGGCACTTTTACGCGTAATATCAAATTTGAATCAAAGTGTTGAAAACACTGAAGAAAATGATCATTTTTTGATTATTTCAAACTTCAATGAATTATGAACAGAAACATGTCTATCTGTTAATTATTTAACAAAACTAGAATAAACAATGAATTTTCATCACCATACGGCACATCCTGCTTTACAGTCTGTATAAAATTTTCAAGTCTATAATCTATGATTAGCATGAAGGTGATAATATCATAATTTGCTTTTAATTAGCACTACTGACATTGATATCCCAAAGGTGAAATTATTATCTATAAATCATCAGTTCTCACAGTATATTAGTAAATATAGCAATCATTACACCTTTTTAAGAGACAAAATAAATGCATCATCTCTTCTGTATATAATATTCTATCAAAATTTTTAAAATCAATTACAAAAATACACTTTTGAAAATAAACTTTTTTCATTGCTGTTAAATTGCAATTGATCGTTATTAGTAAGTTAACAAGGTTGAAACATTGGGACTATGTTACAGCCTGTTTACTGCTCTCCAATCTGAATCCGATTTGATAAAGCTAGTGCATTGTAACTAAACAGATGATAACAAGGAAAACTGATCTACGATCATTTTCAAAAACCAAAGGGCACTTTTGTGCGTAACGTCAAATTCCGAGTACCAAACGGCACCACTTTGTGTACCAAGGATAATTTGTATGAAAAGTTTTTTCCAGTTTTTAAAATTGCACTTTTAAGTAAAACCTGTTTATGTCCTATTTGTAGAAATATTAAGTTACTCCAGATAGACAAGAGATACTTTTATTTGTCTGTATATGGTTTGTAATCAAGGGTTATCAGAATAGTTTGAGATAGAGGAGTTTTTGGTCTATTTTATAAGTTTTAATGCCAAATCTGGTTACAAGATTAGGAGGGTTATACACCAAAAGGTGTTAAGAATTCTGCTATAGTTTAAACTAATTTTTATTAGGAAAGACTCCTTTTAAAATGCTTGGAAAATAATTGATATCTTTTAATTTGTTTGTTCCTGAATGCCCCAGTCTCAGTAGATGTACAAGCTACATGTACTACATGAAATACATTTTAATTTTAACTATTTAAAAATGTGAAATCACCTAAATAATGGTGAAATACAATTATACTATTCATTATTTTGACCTAGGACCACTAAATAGATGTGTATTGCACTTATTGTTTACTTTCTGTAAAGGCACTATTTTGATGGGTTTCTTTTCCCAACACTCACGCTAGATTTTACAAAATTTGAAAGAATTAGTTTCTTTTTCATCACAAATAATGCACAAAAACATTTAATTTCAATAATTTAAATTCCTACCAGCTGATGGTAGAATGCCATAATTATCCAATGAAGCCATAAACAGTGATTAACTATACCCCAAGCTAATCCACTAATTACAGAGGTGATTACCCCTCATAGCTGGTATCCATATTCCATCAGTAATGTTTCCGTGATCACCCATATTTTGAAAATTTTTTCCTGTATTTCAAATCAATGAGAGAAACTTAACCATTATTTATGTGAATAACTCCTCTACGTATGACTAAGCAATTAAAATGGTGGCCTTTATGAACATTTTTTTTTTATTCTGAAGACATTAACAAATTTCATCATTTTATCAGCAACTTATCATTTTTTTGATTGATTGATTAGAGTTACAGGTCAAGTGAGCAATATTTCAAACTATAGCAGGACGAAATGAGTTAATGAATTCACAGTCATAAGTAAAAGATGAAAGATACAAAAGAGAAACAGACAACTGGGGTAACAAGTTTTTACTACGTGGAAAATTGGGTAGAGGCAGGAAACTTAGCCTACTATACGACCTCAACAGAGTTGGATTTCGTACAACAAATAAAGAAGGGTTCTTAAAACTACATTGGGCATTGAGTTTCTCCACAGTTTGTCTACAATGACTGCAATCAGAATTTGTATTATGACCCGAATATTTCACTACAACTGTAAAACGGAGAGGGGTAGGAAATTTAGCCTTTCATACAACCCCTAGCGAGTATTGTCTTCTAAGTGAAATATTGAAGGGGGACTATATTGCATGGAACGTGGCATTGCTTCACACAGTGTGTCGACAATGATTCGCAATTTAGGTTTTCCTTATGCAAAAAAAATGGGTAGGGGCAGGAAATTTGACTTTCCGAATTATGACCTGGCTACCCTGCATAGACAAGGTCTCAACTATCCCCCAATGGGGATGCGCCCCGAAAGAGACCTACATAATTCAATTTTGAGCTTAAAAGAACGTTGATTACTTTAGGAAGCTCTTCTTTAATACTGATTGCCCTTTCTCGGAAATATGTCTTATATATTTATTTCATGGCTTATGAGTAAACCGTATATTTGCAGTGTGAATCTGTAGTGTGTAGTTTTACTTGAAAATCCGTAGTGGTAAACACCTCTGTAATTACCCTAACCCTAACCCTTAGGGAGAGGGCTTTAAATAATGTTGTTATAAACTTGTGTCCGATCCCTTTGCTTTATTTGCAATATGTTTATTTCAATTTAATTCAAAATTACTGGCAATTACCTGCAATCAGCTGTTGCCTGTAGGTAGGTGTGTTTAATTAGGTGTTACCTGACAGATTGAATTTCTTAATTGGGGGCATAGACAAGCAGATGAGGTACACAGGGGCACTGGAAAAGGGGACAGGGGCGCTAAAACGATGTGAAAAGGGGGACAGGGGCACAGCCCCCCTCTATTTCCCTCTAGCTGGGACACTGGTTATAAACTATAGAAAGCATTAAAGTCTCATTTTAATTAACATTTCCAATAAATACATATCTTTTATAATTATGAATAGGAACAAACTAAAAAAAAGTAGGAATTTAAAAAAAATAAGGGCTTTTTCAGGAAAACCCTTTGAATATTTATAAGTATTTTAGACACAAATAAAAAAATAGGATTTTTTTTAGGAATCTTGGGGCCTCTGGACTGCCTGCAGAGTGCCTAGGTGAATAAAAAAATACTCCGAAACCACAAAAAAACCATGAATGCCATAATAGTTAAAATATAATTTACCCTCACAAACATAAAAAACAACACTTTTACAAATATTAAAGACAAAATCCTTAGTGCCTCAATGTTAGTTTATGAAATCATACCATACCATAAACAAATGCATGTAGTTTTTCACATTGATCACTTTTATATGTTGTGTGTTTGCTAGATAATTAGAACTAGTTTGTTTAATGTATTTACAGACAACTTTCAATCATTTCTAAAAACAGATTGTCAACTATTTCTTAATTATGCACCGTTTTAGGAACTTGAAACTATGGTAATATAACTTGAGGAAATTTGTTGTACGAACAATGAATTTTTCCCAGTGACAATAATTTTTTTGGCAAAAAAAAAGAATTTTGGAGTACTCCTTTAGGAATATAAACAAAGATAAATTTGTATACGAAATGGCTGATTGTCTTGTTAAACAGGTCAAGTATTATACATGTATTATTCTCCCTTTGTTTGGGAGTCAATATAGGTTGTGTAAGTCTAATCATGTGACCTCCAAGAATATACTTGAAATGTTGTTACCTATGTAGTACTATGACAAATTGTTGGATTTTTGGTTCACACCTCAAATTAAGCTTGGGATTCATTTTCACTGAACCAAAATTTTTTATCCTTTAAAGGACACCGGACACTAAATCACACAACATCGTATTTTGATTGATTTTGTATCTATATAACTAAATCAATGTGTGAAACATCTCCTCAGTATTTAATTAGCTGAGAACAGTGTGTGTAAACACTGATAAATCTGTTGACCGCGATATGCATATTTTTAGATCGATTACGAGGCTCCAGTGTTGTGACGTCACTTGTGAGGATCAACTGATGTAAACACAGTAAAGGCAGTGATGTTTCTTTATAAAAAGTTGTATTTTATATTTGATTATTATAATTTGTATTGGCACAACATTAAGGAGGTTATGCAGGGTATTTATATTTGCAATTTGAATGAAATAAAATAAACAAAAAATTAATTAATGGCCAAATGAAATTATCTGTATCGTGACATAGAAGGGGTGTAAATTGTTTCCTGCGACATTTTATAACTTTTAACATGCATACATATTGTTTGAGTACTCTTGTCGTCAAAATATTTCAACATTTTGAATATCAAATGCCAAATTGTGTTATTTTGTGTTACATATGCCCTTGGTTGCAACACAAGGTCTCAAACTGACAGATAGTTGTATTGGTTTGTTTCCGAAAGCTAAGTGGAGTTTACTGTAAACCTCTCAAAGCATTGACCATTTAAAAAAAATAATCTGATAATCCTGTTTTGTTGGATGACAAGCTGGTCGCCAAAAAATAATTATTGTGATAATAAAATAAAATTCATACTTGTGTAAATCTGTTTTATAGGATTGT
>MJUU01014239.1:0-28806 GCA_002080025.1 Modiolus philippinarum | reverse complement strand
GGGGGTAGTAAGTCATGATCCCACGTTCCTGAGCTCAAAACGGCATTGTGCTATTCACACTTTTGTTCAGTATTACTCACGTTCATCCAGTCTCCAGACCCAGTATTTAAATCAAGTGTCATCTCGAAGTCCAAATATTGTCGGAGAAATATATCCAACTGTCCAATAAAATCTACGTTGTAGTCCATTGTGTTGCGAGAATCCTGTCTAATTTATCTTATAACACTCGACCTAGTGATAAATTTCATTAACACAGAACGAGCATTTCCAAAAATTAATCAGGACACAAAAATACAGGCTAGTAATTAACCAAAATTGATAAAACATAATGTTCAACGCTGATGACATGCGACCATTTTTCTTCTCGTCCCGGTCATCCTAAATTCACATATGCATGTTCCTGTCGATATACACGCATTGCATTTTATCGTCAATTATTGATGTATATTGGTTAAATTCAAAATTTAAAAGGTATTTCAATAATTTTTATTGGAAATTTGCCATAAATATATTATATTTCGGAAATCAAAGATAGTAGGCGTATGTACATGTACGTATATAATTTTCCTACATATCGGAGGTGTTTTTGTTTAACAGTTATTTTAAACAGACGAAGTTTCGTAATTTTTACAAGGGGTTTTCAGATATCATTCAAAAATTGGTAGGATTTCATGATATTTAAATGTTATAAAATTGACAGTGTCAATTTTAGAGCTGTAAATAGTCAGTAACTCATAGTAAACTGTGATTGTTTGTAAATAAATTCATACCAAACTACTGTAACATGATTGACAAACATGACTTGGAATACAGACTTCTGAGTGTAAGTGAGAAATTTGCATATTGAGGGGTCAAAAACGTGTAACCGGGGTCGCGACCCCAATTTTTTTTTTTCGTGACAAATCATCCTGAGCATAAATGCAATATATTCCCACCTCAGAATTTTGATATCGGTTACGGTTTATTCGCAAACATGATAAGGTTTTTGGTCTTTGGGCAGATAACTCCGTTACTAAAAATAGTTCGGCTTAGCAGGGTGACCATAGTCGATGCCGGCCAAAGTCAACTGACCATACCAAGTATCGAAATGATATATCAAGACACGACTTCAACAAGCTCCGCGGAAGAAAAAGAATAATAATCAGAAGAAATACAATAAGGCCTTTCTTATGTGGTGAAAGACCTTAATAATAATAATAATGGCGGACGAAAATTTTTTTTGACCAACCAGAAATGTAGATCTTTATGAATGGAGTATTTTTGCAACACAATGTTTTAATGAATTTTTTTATCGTTTCCGAGTTATCACGATAACAAAATTTCGAATAGCGGCCATTTTGAAAATGGCGGATGGAAAATTTTTTTTGGACCAACCAGAAATGTAGATCTTTATGAATGGAGTATTCTTGCAACACAATGTTTTCATAAATTTTTTATCGTTTCCGAGATATCGAGATAACAAAATTTCGAATGGCGGCCATTTTGAAAATGGCGGACGAAAATTTTTTGTTGATCAACTGGAAATGTAGATCTTCATGAGAGGAGTATTTTTGCAACTCAATGTTTTCATAAATTTTCTATCGTTTCTGAGATATCGTGATAACAAAATTTCGAAAGGCGGCCATTTTGAAAATGGCGGACGGATTTATTTTTTGACCAACCACAATCTGAGATCTTCATGAGAGGAGTATTTTTTAAACACAATGTTTTCATAAATTTTTTATCGTCTCCGAGATATAGCGATAACAAAATTTCGAATGGCGGCCATTTTGAAAATGGCGGACGAAAAAAATTTTTTGACCCCGGATTTGTAATCGGGACCACCATATCTACCTGGAAACCAAATTTCATCAAAATCCTATAACTTTGAGATATTTGCATATTTAGGGGTCAAAAACGCGTAACCGTAGATCTTAAAGAGTGGAGTATTTTTGCAACCCAATGTTTTCATAATTTTTTTATCGTTTCCGAGATATCGCGATAACAAAATTTCAAATGGAGGCCATTTTGAAGATGGCGGACGAAAATTTTTTCTTGATCAACTAGAAATGTAGATCTTCATGAGAAGAGTATTTTTGCAACACAATGTTTTCAGAAATTTTTAATCGTTTCTGAGATATCGTGATAACAAAATTTCGAAAGGCGGCAATTTTGAAAATGGCGGACGGAATTTTTTTTTGACCAACCACAATCTGAGATCTTCATGAGAGGAGTATTTTTGCAACACAATATTTTCTTAAATTGTTTATCGTTTCCGAAATATCGCGATAACAAAATTTCAAATTGTCGCCATCTTGAAAATGGCCGACGAAAAAAATTTTTTGGCCACCCATAAATGTAGATCTTAATAAGAGGAGTATTTTTGCAACGGAATGTTTTCAGAAAGTTTTTATTGTCTCCGAGATATTGTAGTAACAAAATTTCGAATGGCGGCCATTTTGAAAATGGCGGATGAAAAAAAAATTTTGACCCCATATTTGTAATCAGGACGATGAAATCTACCTGGAAACCAAATTTCATCAAAATCCGACAACTTTGAGAAATTGACGTTTGTCAGGGTCAAAAACGCGTAACCGGGTTCGCGACCCAAATTTTTTTTCGTGAAAAATCATCCTGAACATAAATGCAATATTTTCCCCACCTCAGAATTTTGATATCGGTTACGGTTTATTCACAAACATGATAACAAGGTTTTTGGTCTTTGGGCAGATAGCTCAATTACTAAAAATAGTTCGGCTAAGCAGGGTGACCATAGTCGATGCCGGCCAAAGTCAACTGACCATACCAAGTATCGAAATGATATATCAAGACACGACTTCAACAAGCTCCGCGGAAGAAAAAGAATAATAATCAGAAGAAATACAATAAGGCCTTCCACATGTGGTGAAAGGCCTTAATAATCAAACGAAATACAGTAAGGTCTTTCCACTGTAGTGGGAAAGACCTTACTTAAAACGACAATTGTTCAGAGAACAATTGCAAGGTCTTTCCCAGTACATGTAAACGTGTCAAGGACTACAAATCAATACCGGTTCGTTGCAGAGTTTAATTCGATCGATTGAAGATCTCGATGAGATAATAGGAGTATTTTTGCAACACAATGTTTACATAAATTTTTTATCGTTTCCGAGATGTCGCAATAACAAAATTTAGAATGGAAGCCATTTTAAAAATGGCGGACGAAAATTTGTTTTGACCAACCAGAAATGTAGATCTTAATGAGAGGAGTATTTTTGCAACACAAAGTTTTCATAAATTTTTCATCGTTTCCGTGATATCGCGATAACAAAATTTCAAATGGCCGCCATTTTGAAAATGGCCAAATAAATTTTTTTTTGGCCATTCATTATTGTAGACCTTAATGAGGGGAATATTTTTGCAACAGAATTTTTTCATAAATTTTTTATCGTTTCCAAGATATCGAGAAAACAAAATTTCAAATAGCCGCCACTTTGAAAATGGCCGACGAAAAAAATTTTTGGCCAGCCATAAATGTAGATCTGAATGAGAGGAATATTTTTTGCAACACAATGTTTTCATATTTTTTATCATTTCCGAGATATCGTGATAACAAAATTTCAAATAGGCGCCATTTGGAAAATGGCCGAAAAAATTTTGGCCAGCCTTAAATGTAGATCTTTATGAGAGGATTATTTTTGCAACACAATATTTTCATAAATTTTTTATCGTTTCCGAGATATCGCGATAACAAAATTTCAAATAGCCGCCCTTTTGAAAATTGCCGAAGAAAAAAATTTTTGGCCAGCCATTAATGTAGATCTTAATGAGAGAATTATTTTTGCAACACAATTTTTTCATCAATTGTTTATCGTTTCCGAGATATCGCGATAACAAAATTTCAAATGGTCGCCATTTTGACAATGGCCAAAGAAATTTTTTTGGCCAGTCATAATTGTAGACTTTAATGAGGAAAGTATTTTTGCAACAAATTTTTCATAAATTTTTTATCGTTTCCAAGATATCGAGATAACAAAATTTCAAATAGCCACCACTTTCAAAATGGCCTACGAAAAAAATTTTTGGCCAGGCATAAATGCAGATCTGAATGAGAGGAATATTTTTTGCAAAACAATGTTTTCATATTTTGTTATCATTTCCGAGATATCGTGATAACAAAATTTCAAATAGCCACCATTTTGAAAATGGCCGAAGGAAAAAAAATGTTTGGCCAGCTATAAATGTAGATCTTCATGAGGGGATTATTTCTGCAATAATGTTTTTATAAATTTTTGGCAAGCCATTAATGTAGATCTTACTGAGAGGATTATTTTTGCAACACATTTTTTTCATAAATTGTTTATCGTTTCCGAGATATCGCGATAACAAAATTTCAAATTGTGGCCATTTTGAAAATGACAGACGAAAATATTTATTTTGACCAACTTCATGAGAGGAGTATTTTTGCAACACAATGTTTTCATAAATTTTATCGTTTCCGAGATATCGCGATAACAAAATTTCCAATGGCGGCCATTTTGAAAATGGTGGACGAAATTTTTTTTTGACCAACCAGAAATGTAGATCTTCATGAGAGGATTATTTTTGCCACATAATGTTTTCATCAATTTTTTGTCGTTTCCGAGATATTGCGATAACAAATTTCGAATGGCGGCCATTTTAAAAATGGCGGAGAAAAATTTTTTTTGACTAAAAAGAAATGAAGATCTTCATGAAAGGAGTATTTTTGCAGCACATTGTTTTCATAAATTTCTTATTGTTTCCGAGATATCGCGATAACAAAATTTCAAATGGTGGCCATTTTGAAAATGGCCAAAGAATTTTTTTTGGCCAGTCATAATTGTAGACCTTAATTAGGGGAATAATTTTGCAACAAATTTTTCATAAATTTTTTATCGTTTCCAAGATATCGAGATAGCAAAATTTCAAATAGCCGCCATTTTGAAAATGGCCGACGAAAAAATTTTTGGCCAGGCATAAATGTAGATCTGAATGAGAGGAATATTTTTTGCAAAACAATGTTTTCAAATTTTTTTATCATTTCCGAGATATCGTGATAACAAAATTTCAAATAGCCGCCATTTTGAAAATGGCCGCAGGAAAAACATGTTTGGAAAGCTATAAATGTAAATTTTCATGAATAGATTATTTCTGCAACAATGTTTTCATAAATTTTTGGCCAGCCAATAATGTAGATCTTAATGAGAGGATTATTCGTGCAACACAATTTTTTCATAAATTGTTGATCGTTTCCGAGATATCGCGATAACAAACTTTCGAATGCTGGCCATTTTGAAAATGACGGACGAAGATATTTTTTTTTGCCCAACCAGAAATGTAGATCTTCATGAGAGGAGTATTTTTGCAACACAATGTTTTCATAAATTTTATTGTTTCCGAGATATCGCGATAACAAAATTTCGAATGGCGGCCATTTTGAAAATGGCGGACGGAATTTTTTTTGACCAACCAGAAATGCAGATCTTCATCAGAGGAGTATTTTTGCCACATAATATTTTCATAAATTTTTTGTCGTTTCCGAGATATTGCGATAACAAATTTTTATGGCGGCCATTTTAAAAATGGCGGAGAAAATTTTTTTTGACCCACCAGAAATGTAGATCTTTATAAAAGGAGTATTTTTGCAGCACATTGTTTCGATACGTCAAAAGGTTTTCCGTAAAGAGGCCTTACGGAAGAAGAAGAATAATAAAAAATAAAAAGAACAATTGCAAGGTCTTTCACCAATTTTCACCACGATTACATGTTAAAGTTTGTGTTTGTTTTCTATTTTGGTCAAAAAAGTTACGTAAACAACAGTTTTTTGACCAACCATAAATGAAGATCTTAAACAGAGGAGTATTTCTGCAACACAATATTTTCATAAATTTTTTATCGTTTCTGAGATATCGCGATAACAAAATTTCGAATGGCGGCCATTTTTAAAATGTCGGACGAAAAATTTTTTTTTTTGACTAACCATAATTGAAGATCTTAAAGAGAGGAGTATTTTGCAACACAATGTTTTCATAAATTGTTTATCGTTTCCGACATATCGCGATAACAAAATTTCGAATGGCGGCCATTTTCAAAATGGCGGACGAAATTTGTTTTTTTTTTTACCAACCATAGAGGAAGATCTTAAAGAGAGGAGTATTTTTGCAACACAATGTTTTCATGAATTTTTTATCGTTTCCGACATATTGCGATAACAAAATTTCGAATGGCGGCCATTTTCAACATGGCGGACGAAAATTTTGTTTGACCAGCCATAAATGTTGATCTTAATGAGAGGAGCATTTTTGCAACACAATGTTTTCATAATTTTTTTATCGTTTCCGAGATATCGCGATAACAAAATTTCGAATGGCGGCCATTTTGAAAATGGAGGACGAAAATTTTTTTTTGACCAACCAGAAATGTAGATCTTTATGAGAGGATTTTTTTTGCACCACAATGTTTTCATAAATTGTTTATCGTTTCCAAGATATAGCAATAACAAAATTTCGAAGGGCGGCCATTTTGGAAATGGCGGACGAAATTTTTTTTTGACCAACCAAAAATGTAGATCTTTATGAGAGGAGTATTTTTACAACACAATGTTTTCATAAATTTTTTATCTTTTCCGAGATATCGAGATAACAAAATTTCGAATGGCGGCCATTTTGAAAATGGCGGATGAAAAATTTTTTTTGACAAAAAAGAAATGTAGATCTTTATGAGAGGAGTATTTTTGCAACACAATGTTTTCATAAATTGTTTATCGTTTCCGAGATATTGCGATAACAAAATTTCGAAAGGCGGCCATTTTGAAAATGGCGGACGAAAAAAATTTTTTGACCCCGGATTTGTAATCGGGACCACCATATCTACCTGGAAACCAAATTTCATCAAAATCCTATAACTTTGAGATATTTGCATATTTAGGGGTCAAAAACGCGTAACCGGGGTTGCGACCCCAAAAATTTTTTTTGCATGACAAATCATCTAGAGGATGAATGCAACACTTTCCCCACATCAGATTTTTGATATCGGTTACGGTTTTTGAGTATATCCGATAACAAGATAAACCGTAACTGGGGAGATAACTCTGTTACTAAAAATAGATCGATATGCTTGACTAAGTCTTTCGTTCCTCAGCCAATACCGACTCACCACCCAAAGATTCGACATGATTTGTCGCGTAGTTTTTTCACACCGGTGGCGGAAGAAAAAGAAACCAAAATAATAATAATCCGAAGAATTACAGTAAAGTCTTTCACATGTGGTGAAAGACCTTAATAATAATAATAATCAGAAGAATTACTATAAGGTCTTTCCGACTGGAGTCGGGAAAGACCTTAATAATCAAACGAAATACAATAAGGTCGTTCCACTGTAGTGGGAAAGACCTTAATAATCAGAAGAAATGAAGTAAGGTCTTTCACTTGTGGTGGAACAATTGTTCAGAGAACAATTGCAAGGTCTTTCCCCGTCAATGTAATGTTTTGTTACGTCTTATGTTTGAAATCTTGATGAGAGGCACATTGTGTTCTATATATTCAATTTACTATTTCAAACAGATTAAATGACTGTTTTTACAATAAAAAGACAAAAAAGTGGCTATAACCTTGACCCGTGAACTTGGTGACCTTTGACCTTGGAGTCAAATTGTAGGGGTCTTCTTACTGATTAATTTGACCATTCTATCTCTAAAGGATTACAAGTTATACGCAAAAAACCGCTTTCTGAAATGCGTCAAGGGCAATAACTCTTCTGGGAGTCCTCGGAGAGCTTCGATCCGTATGATTCAAATGTAGCTCTTGACATGGTGAACATTTTTGCTGATATAATTTTTCAGCTATCTATTACGGTTATTGAGCTTATATGCTAACAAGGTCAAAGGTCAAGGTCAAAGGTCACCGATGACCTTCAACCTGGTACTCAAATTGAAGGTCTTTTCATGCTGATCACTTTAAACATATATGTTTACTAAATTATCTGTAAGCGTTTAAAAGTTATTCGCAAAAAACCAATTTACGAAAAGGCGTCAAGGGCTTTAACTCAAAAACGGTTCGTCGCAGAGTTTTCGTTCAATTGAATCAAATGTAGATCTAAATGAGATGAACATTTTTGCTATATAATATTTTTATAAGTTTTTATCGTTTGCGAGTTATCGCGATAACAAAATTTCAAATAGCCGCCATTTTGAAAACTGCGGCCGAAATTTTTTTTTTGACCAACCAGAAATGTAGATCTTTATGAGAGGAGTATTTTTGCAACACATTGTTTTCATAAATTTTTCATCGTTTCCGAGATATCGCGATAACAAAATTTCGAATGGCGGCCATATTGAAAATTGCGGACGAAAATTTCTTTTTGACCAACCAGAAATGTATATCTTTATGAGAGGAGTATTTTTGCAACACAATGTTTTCATAAATTTTTTATCGTTTCCGAGATGTCGCGATAACAAAATTTCGACTTGCGGCCATTTTGAAAATGGCGGACGAAAATTTCTTTTTGACAAACCAGAAATGTATATCTTTATGAGAGGAGTATTTTTGCAACACAATGTTTTCATAATTTTTTATCGTTTCCGAGATATCGCGATAACAAAATTTCGAATGGCGGCCATTTTGAAAATGGCGGACGAAATTTTTTTTTTGACCAACCAAAAATGTAGATCTATATGAGAGGAGTATTTTTGCAACACAATGTTTTCATAAATTTTTTATCGTTTCCCAGATATCGCGATAACAAAATTTCGAATGGCGGTCATTTTGAAAATGGCGGACGTAAATTTCTTTTTGACCAACCAGAAATGTAGATCTTTATGATAGGAGTATTTTTGCAACACAATGTTTTCATAAATTGTTAATCGTTTCCGAGATATAGCGATAACAAAATTTCGAATGGCGCCCATTTTGAAAATGGCGGACGAAAATTTTGTTTTTGACCAACCAGAAATGTAGATCTTTAAGAGAGGAGTATTTTTGCAACACAATGTTTTCATAAATTGTTTATCATTTCCGAGATATAACGATAACAAAATTTCGAATGGCGGCCATTTTGAAAATGGCGGGCGAAAATTTAGTTTTGACCAACCAGAAATGTAGATCTTTATGAGAGGAGTATTTTTGCAACACAATGTTTTCATAATTTTTTTTATCGTTTCCGAGATATCGCGATAACAAAATTTCGAATGGCGGCCTATTTGAAAATGGCGGACAAAATTTTTTGTTTACCCAAGATTTTCAATCAGGGGCATTAAAGCTACCTGGATACCAAATTTCATCAAATTCCGATAACTTTGAGAAATCGACAAAATTAAGGGTCAAAAACGCGTAACCGGGGTCACGACCTCAAAATTTTTTTTGGCATGACAAATCATCCTGAGGATAATAGAAACATTTCCCCCATTCAGAATTTTGATATATCGGTTACGGTTTCTGAGTTTAACTGCTAACAAGAAAAACGGCAGTTGGGGAGATAACTCTGTAATGAAATAAGTTTTCGGTCGTGGCCCTCATTTCGAAATAGCTTTTCGCTAATTGGTTTATTGTATAAAGTATCAAAATCATATGTCGCGAACTGTTTTTGGCAAAGTAAAAAACTGGCGGCGGAAAAAAAAAGAATAATAATAATAATAATTAAAAAGTCACTTGTTCAGAGAACAATTGCAGGGTCTTTCCCCGTCAATGTTATCTTTCGTTATCTCTAATGTTTGGCCAACCATAAATGATGATGTTAACAAGGGAATATTTTTGAAACATAGTGTTTTCATAAATTTTTTATCCTTTCCGAGATATCGCGATAACAAAATTTCGAATGGCGGCCATTTTGAAAATAGCCGACGAAATTTTTTTTTGACCGACCAGAAATGTAGATCTTCATGAGAGGAGTATTTTTGCAACACAATGTTTTCATAAATTTTTTTATCGTTTCCGAGATATCGTGATAACAAAATTTCCAATGGCGGCCATTTTGCAAATGGCGGACGAAAATTTTTTTTGATCAACCAGAAATGTAGATCTTTATGAGAGGAGAATTTTTGCAACACAATGTTTTCATAAATTTTTTATCGTTTCTGAGATATCGCGATAACAAAATTTCGAATGGCGGCCATTTTGAAAATGGCGGATGATAATTTCTTTTTGACCAACCTAAAATATAGTTCTTTATGAGAGGTGTATTTTTGCAACACAATGTTTTCATAAATTTTTGATCGTTTCCGAGATATTGCGATAACAAAATTTCCAATGGCGGCCATTTTGAAAATGGCGGACGAATTTTTTTTTTTGGCCAACCAGAAATGTAGATCTTTATGAGAGGAGTATTTTTGCAACACAATGTCTTCATAAATTTTTTATCGTTTCTGAGATATTGCGTTAACAAAATTTCGAATGGCGGCAAATTTCAAAATGGCGGACGAAATTTTTTTTTTCACCCACCAGAAATGTAGATCTTTATGAGAGGAGTATATTTGCAACAAAATGTTTTCTTAAATTGTTTATCGTTTCCGAGATATAGCGATAACAAAATTTCGAATGGCGGCCATTTTAAAAATGGCGGACGAAAATTTTTTTTTTGGTGAACCAGAAATGTAGATCTTTATGAGAGGAGTATTTTTGCAACACAATGTTTTCATTAATTTTTTAGCGTTTCCGAGATATAGCGATAACAAAATTTCGAATGGCGGCCATTTTGAAAATTGCGGACAAAAATGTTTTTGACCCCAGATTTGTAATCAGAGTCATTAAAGCTACCTTGATACCAAATTTCATCAAATTCTGATAATTTTGAGAAATCGGCAATATTAGGGGTCAAAAACGCGTAACCGGGGTCGCGACCCCAAAAAATTTTTTGGCATGACAAATCATCCTGAGGATGAAATAAACATTTTCCCCCATTCAGAATTTATTTTGATATCGGTTACGGTTTCTGAGTTTACCTTATAACAAGAAAAACTGCAGTCGGGGAGAGAACTCTGTTACTAAAAATAGATTCCGTCCGAAACCTGGTTTCGAAAGAGAATTTCCAACTTCCAGTTACTACGCGAAGTTTCGTAATGATGCGTCAAAAGGTTTTCCGTACAGAGACCTTACGGAAGAACAAGAATAATAATAATAATTAAAAGGACAATTTTTCAGAGAACAATTGCAAGGTCTTTCCCAGTCAATGTTGTGTTTAATGTTATGTTTTGTCATGTCACATGTTCAAAATCATCTTCATGAGACGCACATTGTCTCCAATATATTAGAGTAGCCATTTCTAATCGTTTTAAAGATTTTACGATTAAAAAACCTAAAATTTGGCTATGACCTTGACCGATGACCTTGATGACCTTTGACCTTGGGATCAAATTGAAGGTCTCTTCTTACTGATTAATTTGATATGCTACATGACCATACTATCTGTAAAGGTTTAAAAGTTATACGCAAAAAAACCTATTTCTGAAACGCGTCAAGGGCAATAACTCTTCAGGGAGTCATCGGAGAGCTTCGGTCCAAATGAGACAAATGGAGCCCTTGACATGATGAACATTTTTGCTGATATACTTTTTCAGCCATCTATTACGGTTTCCGAGTTCATCTGATAAAAAGGTCAAACGTCAAGGTCAAAGGTCACCGATGGCCTTCAACCTGGTACTCAAATTGAAGGTCTTTTGATGCTGATCACTTTTAACATATGTTAACTATATTATCTGTAAGCGTTTAAAAGTTATTCGCAAAAAACCGATTTACCGAAACGCGTCAAGGGCTATAACTCAAAAACGGTTCATCGCAGAGTTTTTGTTCAATTGAACAAAATATAGATCTTAATGTGAGAATTATTTTTGCAATATAATGTTTTCAGAAATTTTTTATCGTTTCCGAGATATCGCAATAACAAGATTTCAAATGGCGGCCATTTTGAAAATGGCGGAGGAAATTTTTTTTTGACCAACTAGAAATGTAGATCTTTATGAGAGGAGTATTTTTGCAACACAATGTCTTCATAAATTTTTTATCATTTTCGAGATAAAGCGATAACAAAATTTCGAATGGCGGCCATTTTGAAAATGGCGGACGAAAATTTTTTTTTTTGACCAACCAAAAAAGTAGATCTTTATGAGAGGAATATTTTTACAACACAATGTTTTCATAAATTTTTTATCTTTTCCGAGATATCCCGATAACAAAATTTCGAATGGCGGCCATTTTGAAAATGGCGGATAAAATTTTTTTTGACCCCAGATTTGTAATCAGGGTCATTAAAGCTACCTGGATACCAAATTTCATCAAATTCCAATAACTTTGAGAAATCGACAAAATTAGGGGTCAAAAACGCGTAACCGGGGTCGCGACCCTAAAAAATTTTTTGCATGACAAATCATCCTGAGGATAAAAGAAACATTTTCCCCCATTCAGAATTTTGATATCGGTTACGGTTTCTCAGTTTACCTGATAACAAGAAAAACCGCAGTCGGGGAGAGAACTCTGTTACTAAAAATAAATTTCGTCCATGACCTGGTTTCGGAAGAGAATTTCCAACTTTCAATTACTTCGCGAAGTTTCGAAATGATACGTCAAAAGGTTTTCCGTACAGAGACCTTACGGAATAATAATAATAATAATAATAATAATAATAATAATCAGAAGAATTACTATAAGGTCTTTCCCCGGAAAGGGAAAGACCTTAATTAAAAGGTCAATTGTTCAGAGAACAATTGCAAGGTCTTTCACCAGTTTTCACCAGGATCACATGTTTGAGTTTGACTTTGTTGTCTATTTCAGTTCAAAATGCAATGTAAACAAAAGTTCTGATCTTTATTAGTCTTTTGCTCAACGGTTGCTAAGGACTTTTTCGAATAATTAGCTTGTTGCTAAGGACAGGAAAGACACATCCGGTTGGCAATGTCATTCATTTCCTCTTTGCAACATTACAAAACTTTTTGCCTATGGCTGCTAGGGACTTTTATGGCAAATAACGTTGTTGCTAAGGACCTTGACCTTTGACCTTGACTCCATTTTGTCGGCCATATTGAGCTGTACAATTTATCTTCTATAGTTTCTTTGTATCTTTAATAGTTTTTGAGATATAGGCAAAAAACTCTGAAATCGGACCCCGAAAAATGGTTTTTGGCCATCGGTCCAAAATGAATGGTCCAATTATTTTGGACCCCAGTGTCAAATGTAGACCTCAATGAGACAAACATTCTCTCAAATACATTTGATCATCTATCTCTTACAGTTTACGAGTTAAAGCGATAACAAGGCAATAGGTCATCGATGACCTTGACCGGTGACCTTTGACCTTGACATTTTTTGAAGGCCATATATTACTTATTAACAATGGTGAAGGTTTCAGGTCTTTAAGACTTATCCTTTGGTAGTATCAAGCATTAACGGAAACTCAAAATCTTTCAAAGGGCAATAACTCATATAAAGAGTAGTCGAATATTTTTGGACAAATGTAACAAAGTGGCGTCTCATGACAATGAACATTTTTCTCATTGCATGTTTTCAGCCATCTATTACGGTTTACTTGTTAAAGCGATAACAAGGCCTAAGAACATCCGTGACCTTGACCGTTGACTTTTGACCATGACATTTTTAGATGGCCATGTATGACTTATGAACAATGGTGAAGGTTTCAGGTCTTTTCTACTTATCATTTGGGAGTATTTAGCATTAACGGAAACTCAAAATCTTTCAAAGGGCAATAACTCATATAAAAAGCCGTCGAATCTCTTCAGACCAAATGTTGCAAAGTTGCGACTTTTGATAATGAACATTTTTCCCATTGTATGTTTTCAGCGATCTATTACGGTTTACGAGTTGAAGCGATAACAAGGCTTAGGGTCATCGGTGACCTTGACCGGTGACCTTTGATCTTGACATTTTTAGATGGCCATATATGACTTATGAACAATTGTGAAGGTTTCAGGCTTCTACGACTTATCGTTTGGGAGTATTTAGCATTAACGGAAACTCAAAATCTTTCAAAGGGCAATAACTCATATAAAGAGTCGTCGAATCTCTTCGGACCAAATGGAACAAAGTTGCGTCTTGTGAAGATGAACATTTTTCTCATTACATTTGATCAGCTATCTATTACAGTTTCCGAGTTTGTCTGATAACAAGGTCAAAGGTCACGGTCAAAGGTCACCGATGACCTTCAACCCGGTACTCAAATTGAAGCTCTCTTTGCACTGATCATTTTGATCTGTAAGCGTTTAAAAGTTATTCGCGAAAAACCAATTTGCCGAAACGCGTCAAGGGCTATAACTCAAAAACGATTAATCGCAGAGTTTTTGTTCCAATGTATCAAATGTAGATCTCAATGAGAGTAGTCTTTTTGCAATATAATGTTTTCATGAATTCTTTATCGTTTCCGAGATATCGCGATAACAAAATTTCGAATGGCGCCCATTTTGAAAATGGCGGACGAAAAAACATTTTTGACCACAGATCTGTAATCAGGACCATAAATGCTACCTGCAAACCAAATTTGGTGGAAATCCGATAACTTTGAGAAATTTGCATCTTTAGGGGTCAAAAACGCGTATCCGGGGTCGCGACCCCTAAAAAATTTTTCATGATAAATCATCGTTAGGATGTAAGCAACATTTTCCACATCTCAGATTTTTGATATCGGTTACGGTTTCGAAGTTCACCTGATAACAAAGGTTTTCGTTGTTGGGGAGATAACTCCGTTACTAAAAATAGAATTTTGTCGTGCCCTCAGATCCGGAATCCTGGTTTGGTCTTCATGTTATGTACTAAGCATCAAAATAATATGACGCATAGTTTTTTTGTCATTCGCGGCGGAAATAATAATAATAATAATAAAAAGTCAATTGTTCAGAGAACAATTGCAAGGTCTTTCACCAGTTTTCACCATGATTACATGTTTGAGTTTGATTTTGTTGTCTATTTCAGTTCAAAATGTGGTGTAAACAAAAGTTCTGATCTTTATTAATCTTTTGCTCAACGGTTGCTAAGGACTTTTCGAAAAATTACCTTGTTGCGAAGGACATGAAAGTCACTTCCGGTGGGCAATATCATTTATTTCCTCTTTAAAACATTACCAAACATTTTGCCTATGGTTGCTAAGGACTTTTATGGCAAATAACGTTGTTGCTAACGACCGTAACCTTTGACCTTGACCCCATTTTGTGGGCCATATTGAGCTGAACATTTTACCTTCTTATAGTTTCTTTGTATCTTTAATAGTTTTTGAGATATAGGCAAAAAACTCTAAAATCGGACCTCGAAAAATGTTTTTTGGGCCATAGGTCGAAAATGAATGGTCTAATTATTTTGGACCCAAGTGTCAAATGTAGACCCCAATGGGACAAACATTTTCTCAAATACATTTGATCATCTATCTCTTGCAGTTTACGAGTTAAAGCGATAACAAGGCAAAAGGTCATCGGTGACCTTGACTGGTGACCTTTGACCTTGACATCTTTAGATGGCCATATATTATTTATTAACAATGGTGAAGGTTTCAGGTCTTTACGACTTATCGTTTGGTAGTATTAAGCATTATCGGAATCTCAAAATTTTTCAAAGGGCAATAACTCATATAAAGAGTCGTCGAATCTCTTGGGAGAAATGTAACAAAGTTGCGTCTCATGACAATGAACATTTTTCTCTTTACATGTTTTCAGCCATCTATTACGGTTTAAGAGTTAAAGCGATAACAAAGCCTAAGGTCATTGGTGACCTTGACCGTTGACCTTTGACCTTGACATTTTTAGATGGCCATATATGACATATTAACAATGGTGAAGGTTTCAGGTCTTTACGACTTATCGTTTGGGAATATTAAGCATTAACGGAAACTCAAAAATTTTCAAAGGGCAATTACTCCGAAAAAACCATACCGCACGGTTTCGGTCCAAATGTAACAAAATTCCGCCATGACCTAAAGAACATTTTTTCCATTACACTTCTTCAGCTATCTTTTACGGTTTCCGAGATTATCCGATAACAAGGTTTTTTTGACCGGGGCAGATAACTCCGTTACTATAAATAGAATTTTGTCGTCCCCTTAGATTTAAGATCCCACTTTAGGACACATTTTCCCTACCAAGTATCGAAATGATATGTCGCGTAGTTTTTTGTCAGCTGTTTTGGCGGAAACTATAATAATAATAATAATAATAATAATAATAATAATCAGAAGAATAACAATAAGGTCTTTCACTTGTGGTGAAAGACCTTAATAAACAGAAGAAATACAGAAAGGTCTTTCCGTCGGAAACGGGAAAAACCTTAATAAAAAACTCAATTGTTCAGAGAACAATTGCAAGGTCTTTCCCCGTCAATGTTATGTTTCGTTATGTCTGATGTTCGGCCAACCATAAATGACGATGTTAACAAGGGGAGTATTTTTGAAACATAGTGTTTTCATAAATTTTTTATCCTTTCCGAGATATCGCGATAACAAAATTTCGAATGGCGGCCATTTTGAAAATGCCCGACGAAAATTTTTTTTTTGACCGACCAGAAATGTAGATCTTCATGAGAGGAGTATTTTTGCAACAAAATGTTTTCATAATTTTTTTATCGTTTCCGAGATATCGTGATAAAAAAATTTCCAATGGCGGCCATTTTGAAAATGGCGGACGAAATTTTTTTTTGACCAACCAGAAAGGTAGATCTTTCTGAGAGGAGTATTTTTGCAACACAATGTTTTCATAAATTTTTTATCGTTTCCGAGATATCGCTATAAAAAAATTTCGAATGGCGGCCATTTTGAAAATGGCGGACGAAAATTTTTTTTGACCAACCAGAAATGTAGATCTTTATGAGAGGAGTATTTTTGGAACACACTGTTTTCATAAATTTTTTATCGTTTCCGAGATATCGCAATAACTAAATTTCGAATGGCGGCCATTTTCAAAATTGCGGGCGAAAATTTTTTTTTCACCAACCAGAAATGTAGATCTTTATGAGAGGAATATTTTTGCAACACAATGTTTTCACAAATTTTTTATCGTTTTCGAGATATCTCGATAACAAAATTTCGAATGGCGGCCATTTTGACAATGGCGGATGAAAAAAATCTTTGATCCCATATTTGTAATCAGGACCATGAAAGCTACCTGGAAACCAAATTTGATTGAAATCCGATAACTTTGAGAAATCGGCATTTATCTGGTTCAAAAACGCGTAACCGGGGTCGCGACCCCAAATTTTTTTTTTTCGCATAACGAAACATCCTGAGGATGAATTCAACATTTTCCCCACATCAGAATTTTGATATCGGTAACGGTTTTTGAGCAATCATGATAACAAGCTTTTCGGTCTTTAGGGAGATAACTCCGTTACTAAAAATAGATCGGTTTCAGGCTGTCAGTGGCTTCGATCCCTCACTAAGCCGAATAATATGACCAAGTATCAAATTGATATGTCGCTACACTTTTACTCTTTTGGCCGCGGAAAAAAAAGAATAATAATAATAATCAGAAGAAATACAGTAAGGTCTTTCACATGTGGTGAAAGACCTTAATAATAAACAGAAGAAATACAGAAAGGTCTT
The DNA here is from genome assembly GCA_002080025.1 of Modiolus philippinarum. Lineage (NCBI taxonomy): Eukaryota > Metazoa > Mollusca > Bivalvia > Mytilida > Modiolidae > Modiolus > Modiolus philippinarum. The sequence goes on along the minus strand of MJUU01014239.1, from coordinate 11,310 downwards.
TCCGTCTGAAACGGGAAAGACCTTAATTAAAAAGTCAATTGTTCAGAGAACAATTGCAAGGTCTTTCACCAGTTTTCACCATGAGTATATGGTTTGGTTTCATTCTGATGTCTATTTCAGTCAAAAATGTGATGTAAAAAAAGTTCTGACCTTTATTAGTCTTTTGCTCAATGGTTGCTAAGGACTTTTTCGAAAAATAAGCTTGTTGCTAAGGACATGAAAGTCACTTCCGTTTGGCAATGCCATTTATTTCCTCTTTACAACATTACAAAACTTTTTGCAGATGGTTGCTAAGGACTTTTATGGCAAATAACGTTGTTGCTAATGAACTTGACCTTTGATCTTCACCCCATTGTGTCGGCCATATTGATATGAACATTCCATCTTGTATAGTTTAATTGTATCTTTAATAGTTTTTGAGATATAAGGAAAAAACCCTAAAATCGGACCTCGAAAAATGGTTTTTGGGCCCTAGGTCCAAAACCAATGGTCCAATTATTTTGGACCCAATGTACCAAATGTAGATCTTAATAAGGCTAACATTTTCTCCAATTCATTTATTCAGCTATCTATTACGGTTTCCGAGTTTATCCACTAACAAGGTTCAAGGTCAAAGGTCAACTTCACAATTCACCTTTGACCTTGACATCATTTGAAAGGTCAAGTCTTGTCATGAACAATGGGCCAGGTTTTAGGTCTCTACAGCTTAGTGTTTGGGAGTATTTAGCATTAACGGAAACTCAAAAATTTTCAAAGGGCAATAACTCACATAAAATGTCGTCAATTCTCTTCGGACCAAATGTAACAAAGTTGCGTCTTGTGAAGATAAACATTTTTCCCATTACATTTGAACAGCTATCTAATACGGTTTTTGAATTTATCCCCTAACAAGGTCAAAGGTCAACGATGACCTTCAACCTGGTACTCAAATTGAAGGTCTTTTCATACTGATCACTTTAAACATATATGTTTACTATATTATCTGTAAGCGTTTAAAAGTTATTCGCAAAAAAACGATTTATGCAAACGCGTCAAGGGCTATAACTCAAAAACGGTTCACCGCAGTGTTTCGCGCCTATTGAATCAAATGTAGATCTCAATGAGAGGAACATTTTTGCAATATAATGTTTTCAAATCGTTTACGAGATATTGCGAAAACAAAATTTCAAATGGCCGCCATTTTGAAAATGGCGCACGAAAAAAATTTGTTGACCCCGGATTTGTAATCAGGACCATCAAAGCAACCTGGAAACCAAATTTCATCAAAATCCAATAACTTTGAGAAATTTGCATATTTAGGGGTCAAAAACGCGTAACCGGGGTCGCGACCCAAAAAATTTTTTTGCATGATAAATCATCCTTAGGATGACTTAGACATTTTCCCCCATTCAGATTTTTGATATCGATTACGGTTTATGAGTTTATCTGCTCACAAGATAAACCTTGATTGGGGAGATAACTCCGTTACTAAAAATAGGTCAGATCAACGGGGTGATTTTTGACGAGTCGATGCAAGACCAGTTTGTCACACCAAATATTGAAATGATATATTGCGTCATTTTTAGGCATCGACCGGCGGAAAAAAAAATAATTAAAAGGACAATTGTTCAGAGAACAATTGCAAGGTCTTTCCCAGTCAATGTTGTGTTTAATGTTATGTTTTGTCATGTCAAATGTTTAAAATCATCTTGATGAGACGCACATTGTCTCCAATATATTAGAGTAACCATTTCTAATCGTTTTAAAGATTTTACGATAAAAAAAACGTAAAATTTGGCTATGACCTTGACCGATGACCCTGATGGTCTTTGACCTTGGGATCAAATTGAAGGTATCTTCTTAATGATTAATTTGATATGTTACATGACCATAATATCTGTAAAGTTAAAAAGTTATACACAAAAATCTATTTCTGAAATGCGTCAAGAGCAATAACTCTTCAAGGAGTCATCGGAGACTTTCTGTCCATTGAGACAAATGTAGCCCTTGACCTGATGAACATTTTTGCTGATATAATTTTCAGCTATCTTTTACAGTTATCGAGTTAGTCTGCATACAAGGTCAAAGGTCAAGGTCAAAGGTCAAGGTCAAAGGTCACCGGTGACCTTCAACCTGGTACTCAAATTGAAGGTCTTTTCATGCTGATCACTTTAAACATATATGTTTACTATATTATCTGTAAGCGTTTAAAAGTTATTCGCAAAAAAACGATTAACCGAAACGCGTCAAGGGCTATAGCTCAAAAACGGTTCATCGCAGAGTTTTTGTTCTTTTGAATTAAATGTAGATCTCAATGAGAGGAGTATTTTTGCAATATAATGTTTTCAGAAATTTTTTATCGCTTCTGAGATATCGCAATAACAAAATTTCAAATGGCGGCCATTTTGAAAATGGCGGACAAAACATTTTTGACCCAAGATTTGTTATTAGGGTCATTAAACCAACCTGGATACCAAATTTCATCAAAATCCGATAACTTTGAGAAATTTGCATAATAAGGGGTCAAAAACGCGTAACCGGTGTCGCGACCCAAAAAAAAATTTTTGCATGACAAAAAGAAACATTTTCCCCACCTCAGATTTTTTATAATCGGTTTCATTTTCTGAGTATATCTGCTAACATGAAAAACCATGTTCGGGGAGAAAACTCTGTTACTAAAAATAGCTTCCGTCCGAAACATGGTTTCGAAAAAGAATTTCCAACTTCCAGTTACTACGCGAAGTTTCGTAATGATGCGTCAAAAGGTTTTCCGTACAGAGACATTACGGAAGAACAAGAATAATAATAATAATAATTAAAAGGTCAATTGTTCAGAGAACATTTGCAAGGTCTTTCACCAGTTTTCACCATGATTTCAGGAAAGTCACTACTGGTTTATAATTGCATTTATTTCCTTTTCTCCCGTACATTTGATCACCTATTTTTACTGTTGTAAAGATTTTACGGAAAAAAACCCTAAAAATTGGCTATGACCTTGACCTCTGACCTTGATGACCTTTAACCTTGTGCTCAAATTGAAGGTCTCTTCCTACTGATTAATTTGATATGTTACTTGACTATACTATCTGTAACGGTTTAAAAGTTATATGTTAATAATCCTTTTCCGAAACGCGTCAAGAGCAATTACCCTTTATGAGAGTCACCGGAGAGTTTCGGTCCAAATGAAACAAATAGAACCCTTGACATGTTGAACATTTTTGCTGATATAGTTTTTCAGCTATCTATTATAGTTTCTGAGTTTATCCCCTAACAAGGTCAAAGGTCAAGGTCAAAGGTCAACGATGACCTTCAATCTGGTACTCAAATTGAAGGTCTTTTCATACTGATCACTTTAAGCATATATGTTTACTATATTTTCTGTAAGCGTTTAAAAGTTATTCGCAAAAAACCGATTTACCGAAACGCGTCAAGGGCTATAACTCAAAAACGGTTGTTCGCAGAGTTTCGCACCTATTGAATAAAAATGAGTAATAATGAGATGAGTATTTTTCCGATATAATGTTTTCAGAATTTTTTTTATCGTTTCCGAGATATCGCGATAACAAAATTTCGAATGGCCGCCATTTTGAAAATGGCAGACGAAAAAAAATTTTTGACTCGGATTTGTAATCAAGACTATAAAAGGTACCCGGAAACCAAATTTGGTTGAAATCCGATAACTTTGAGAAATTTGCATATTTAGGGGTCAAAAACGCGTAAACTGGGTCGCAACCAAAAAAATTTTTTTTGCGTGACAAATCATCCTGAGGATGAATGTAACATTTTCCCCATTCAGAATTTTGATATCGGTTACTGTTTTTGAGCTTATCCCCTAACAAAGGTTTTCGGTGCTGGGCAGATAACTCCGTTAATAAAAATAGCTGGATATGCTTGCGTAAGTTTTTCGATCCTAAGCTATTGTCAGTTCATCACCCGAAGTATCAAAATGATATGTCACGTAGTTTTTGAGCATGGCCGTCGGAAGAAAAAACAAATTAAAAGGTCAATTGTTCAGAGAACAATTGCAAGGTCTTTCACCAGTTTTCACAAAGATTTCATGAAAGTCACTACTGGTTGGTAATTGCATTTATTTCCTTTTCTCCCATACATTTGATCACATACTTTTACTGTTGTAAAGAACCCCTTAAAATTGGCTATGACCTTGACCTTTAACCTTGATGACCTTTTACCTTGTGCTCAAATTGAAGGTCTCTTCCTACTGATTAATTTGATATGTTACTTGACTATACTATCTATAACGGTTTAAAAGTTATATGTAAAAAACATTTTCCGAAACGTGTCAAGGGCAATAACTCTTTAGAGAGTCACCGGAGAGTTTCGGTCCAAATGAATCAAATATAACCCTTGACATGTTGAACATTTTTGCTGATATAATTTTTCAGCTATCTGTTATAGTTTCTGAGTTTATCCCCTAACAAGTTCAAAGGTCAAGGTCAAAGGTCACCGATGACCTTCAACCTGGTACTCAAATTAAAGCTCTCTTTACACTGATCACTTTAAATATATGTTTACTATATTATCTGTAAGCGTTTAAAAGTTATTCGCGAAAAACAAATTTTCCGAAACGCGTCAAGGGCTTTAACTCAAAAACGGTTATTCGCAGAGATTCGCACCTTTGAATAAAATGAAGATATCAATGAGAGGAGTATTTTTGCAATATAATGTTTTCAGAAATTTTTTATCGTTTCCGAGATATCGCGATAACAAAATTTCAAATGGCCGACGAAAAAAAATTTTTGACCTCGGATTTGTAATCAGGACTATAAAAGCTACCTGGAAACCAAATTTGGTTGAAATCCGATAACTTTGAGAAATTTGCATATTTAAGGGTCAAAAACGCGTAACTGGGGACGCGACCAAAAAAATTTTTTTTTGCATGACAAATCATCCTCAGGATGAATGTAACATTTTCCCCATTCAGAAATTTGATATCGGTTACGGTTTTTGAGCTTATCCCCTAACAATGGTTTTCGGTGTAGAGCAGATAACTCCGTTACTAAAAATAGCTGAATATGCTTGCGTACGTTTTTCGATCCTCAGCTATAGTTGATTCATCGCCCGAAGTATCAAAATGATATATCGTGTAGTTTTTGAGCATGGCCGGCGGAAGAAAAAGAAAAAAAATAATAATAATCTGAAGAATTACAATAAGGTCTTTGACATGTGGTGAAAGACCCTAATAATAATAATAATAATCAGAAGAATTACTGTAAGGTCTTTCCCCGGAAAGGGAAAGACCTGAATAATAAGAAACATAAGAATTACAATAAGGTCTTTACGACCGAGTCGTGAAAGACCTTAATAATAAACAGAAGAAATACAGAAAGGTCTTTCCGTCGGAAACGGGAAAGACCTTAAAAATTAAAAAGTCAATTGTTCAGAGAACAATTGCAAGGTCTTTCACCAGTTTTCATCATGATTACATGTTATTTTGATTTTATTATTCATCCTTGTCAAAAATATGATGTAAACAAGAGTTCTGAACCTTTTCAACAATTTCTGACCTTTGTGGTGATTTTACTGAAAAAACCCTAAAAATTGGGTATGACCTTGACCAGTGACCTTGATGACCTTTGACCTTGGACTCAAACTGAAGGTCTCTTCTTACTGATTAATTTGATATGTTACTTGACTATACTATCTGTAAGGTTTAAAAGTTATATGTAAATAATCCTTTTACGAAACGCGTCAAGAGCAATAACTCTCTAGAGAGTCACCGGAGAGTTTTGGTCCAAATGAAACAAATAGAGCCCTTGACATGTTGAACATTTTTGCTGATATAGTTTTTCAGCTATCTATTATAGTTTCTGAGTTTATCCCCTAACAGGGTCAAAGGTCAAGGTCAAAGGTCACCAATGACCTTCAACCTGGTACCTAAATTGAAGGTTTTTTTCATACTAATCACTTTAAACATATATGTTTACTATATTATCTGTAAGCGTTTAAAAGTTATTCGCGAAAAACCGATTTACCGAAACGCGTCATGGGCTATAACTCAAAAACAGTTCATCGCAGAGTTTTGCTCCTATGAATAAAATGGAGATAATAATGAGAGGAGTATTCTTCCAATATACTGTTTTCAGAAATTTTTCTATCGTTTCCGAGATGTCACGATAACAAAATTTCGAATGCCCGCCATTTTGAAAATGGCGGACGAAAAAACTTTTTTGACCCTGGATTTGTAATCAGGACCATGAAAGATACCTGGAAACCAAATTTGGTGGAAATCCGATAACTTTTATAAATTTGCATATTTAGGGGTCAAAAACGCGTAACCGGGGTCGTGACCAAAAAAATTGTTTTCACCTGACAAATCATCCTGAGGATGAATGCAACATTTTCCCCACCTCAGATTTTTTGTATCTGTTATGGTTTCTGAGCTTATCTCCTAACAAGGTAAACCGTGTTCGGGGAGATAACTCCTTTACTAAAAATAGTTCAGTATGCTTGCGTCGGTTTTGAGGTCCCGGAGCAATATCGAATTATCATACAAAGTATCGAAAAGATAAGTCGCGTAGTTTTGAGGCTTGAGTGCGGCGGAAGAAAAAGAATAGTAATAATAATAATAATAATAATCGGAAGAATTACAGTAAGGTCTTTCACATGTGGTGAAAGACCTTAATAATAATCCGAAGAATTTTATTACAATAAGGTCTTTCACTGTGGTGAAAGACCTTAATTAAAAGGTCAGTTGTTCAGAGAACAATTGCAAGGTCTTTCACCAGTTTTCAGCATGATTTTATGTTTGAGTTTTGATTTTGTTGTCTATTTTGGTCAAAAATGTGCAGACAACAATGAGACACACATTTTCTCCAATACGTTTGACCACCTATCTCTTATAGTTTACGCGATAACAAGGCTCAAGACCTTCACATTTTTAGATGACCATATATCACCTATGAACAATGGTGAAGGTTTCAGGTCTCTACGACTTATCGTTATTGAGTATTTAGCATTAACGGAAACCCAAAATCTTTCAAAGGGCAATAACTCATATTAAGAGTCGTCGAATGTTTTCAGACTAAATGTAACAAAGTTCCGTCTCGTAAAGGTGAACATTTTTCTCATTACATTTGATCAGCTATCTATTACGGTTTCCAAGTTTATCTGATAACAAATGCAAAAGTCACGGTCAAAGGTCACCGATGACCTTCAACCTGGTATTCAAATTGAAGGTCTCTTCGCACTGATCATTTTAAATATTTATATGTTTACTATATTATCTGTAAGCGTTTAAAAGTTATTCGCAAAAAACAATTTACCGAAACGCGTCAAGGGCTATAACTCAAAAACGGTTCATCACAGAGTTTTCCTTCGAATGTATCAAATGTATATCTCAATGAGAGGAGTCTTTTTGCAATATTATGTTTTCATAAATTTTTTATCGTTTTAAAATATCGCGAAAACAAAATTTCAAATGGCGGACGAAACAAATTTTTGCCCCCAGATTTGTAATCAGGACCATAAAAGCTACCTAGAAACCAAATCTGGTGGTAATCCGATAACTTTAAGAAATTTGCATATTTAGGGGTCGAAAACGCGTAACCGAGGTCGAGTCCCAAAATTTTTTTTGCATGATAAATCATCCCTACAATATATCAAACACTTTCCCCCATTCAGAATTTTGGTATCGGTTACGGTTTTTGGTTCTATCCGATAACAAGGGTGTCTGGTGTTGGGGAGATCGGTACGCTGCCCTCAGATTTGAGGTCCCACTCTCAGACCGAATCATCACACTAAGTACCAAAGAAATGTGTCGCGTAGTTTTTTGTCATCGGGCAGCGGAAAGAATAATAATAATAATTAAAAAGTCAATTGTTCAGAGAACAATTGCAAGGTCTTTCACCAGTTTTCATCATGATTACATGTTATTTTTTTATTTTATTGTCGATTCTAGTCAAAAATATGATGTAAACAAGAGTTCTGAACTTTTTCAAGTACATTTAATCACCTATCTCTTACCTTTTTGGTGATTTTACTGAAAAAATCCCCAAAATTGGCTATGACCTTGACTTCTGACCTTGATGACCTCTGACCTTGTGCTCAAAATGAAGGTCTCTTCTTCCTGATTAATTTGATATGTTACTTGACTATACTATCTGTAACGGTTTAAAACTTATATGTGAAAAACCATTTTCCGAAACGCGTCAAGAGCAATAACTCTTTAGGGAGTCATCGGGGAGTTTCGGTCCAAATGAAACAAATATAGCCCTTGACATGCTGAACATTTTGCTGATATACTTTTTCAGTTATCTTTTATGGTTTCTGAGTTTATCCTCTGACAAGGTCAAAGGTCAAGGTCAAAGTTCACCGATGACCTTCAACCTGGTACTCAAATTGAAGGTCTTTTCTTACTGATCATTTTAAACATATATGTTCACTATATTATCTGTAAGCGTTTAAAAGTTATTCGCAAAAAACCGATTTACCAAAACGCGTCAAGGGCTATAACTCAGGAACGGTTCATCGCACAGTTTTCGTTCTGTTGAATTAAATGTAGATTTTATTGAGACGAGTATTTTTGCAATATAATGTTTTCAGAATTTTTTTATCGTTTCCGAGATATCGCGATGAAAAAAATTTCAAATGGCGGCCATTTTGAAAATGGCGGACCAAAATAATTTTTGACCTCGGATTTGTAATCAGGACCATGAAAGCAACCTAGAAACCAAATTTGGTGAATATCCGTTAATTTTGAGAAATTTGCATATTTAGGGGTCAAAAACGCGTAACCGGGGTTTTTTTTGCATGACAAATCATCCTGAGGATGAAGGCAACATTTTCCCTACCTCAGATTTTTGACATCGGTTACGGTTTCTGAGCTTATCCCCTAACAAAGTAAACCGTATTAGGGGAAATAACTCCGTTACTATAAATAGCTCGATATGCTTGCGTAAGTTTTCGCATCCTCAGCCAGTATCGATCCATCACCTAAAGTATCGAAATAATATGTCGCGTAGTTTTTGAGCATGGCCGGCGGAAGAAAAAGAAAAAAAAATAATAATCCGAAGGATAACAATAAGGTCTTTCACTTGTGGTGAAAGACCTTAATTAAAAAGTCAATTGTTCAGAGAACAATTGCAAGGTCTTTCACCAGTTTTCACAATGATTAAATGTTTGAGTTTGATTTTGTTGTCTATTTCAGTTCAAAATGTGGTGTAAACAAAAGTTCTGATCTTTATTAGTCTTTTGCTCAACGGTTGCTAGGGACTTTTTCGAAAAATTAGGTTGTTGCTAAGGACATGAAAGTCACTTCCGTTTGGCAATGTCATTTATTTCCTCTTTACAACATTACAAAACTTTTTGCCTGTGGTTGCTAAGGACTTTATGACAAATAACGTTGTTGCTAAGGACCATGACCTTTGACCTTGACCCCATTTTGTCGGCCATATTGAGCTGAACATTTTACCTTCTCATAGTTTCTTTGTATCTTTAATAGTTTTTGAGATATTTGTAAAAAACTCTAAAATCGGACCTCGAAAAATGGTTTTTGGGTCAAAGGTCGAAAATGAATGGTCTAATTGTTTTGGACCCAAGTGTTAAATGTAGACCTCAATGAGAAAAACAGTTTCTCAAATACATTTGATCATCTATCTCTTACAGTGTACGAAGTGAAGGCAAAAGGTCATCGGTGACCTTGACCGATGACCTTTGACCTTGACATTTTTAGATGGCCATATATCACTTATTAACAATGGTGAAGGTTTCAGGTCTTTATGACTTATCGTTTGGGAGTATTAAGCATTATTGGAAACTCAAAATCTTTCAAAGGGCAATAACTCATATAAAGAGTCGTCGAATTTCTTCGGACCATATGTAACAAAGTTGCGTCTCGTGACAATGAACATTTTTCTCATTACATGTTTTCAGCAATCTATTATGGTTTAAGAGTTAAAGTGATAACAGGGCCCAAGGTCATCGGTGACCTTGACCGGTGACCTTTGACCTTGACATTTTTAGATGGCCATATATCACTTATTAACAATGGTGAAGGTTTCAGGTCTTTACGACTTATCGTTTGGGAGTATTAAGCATTAACGGAAGCTCAAAAATTTTCAAAGGGCAATAACTCTGAAAAAAGCATACCGCACGGTTTCGGTCCAAATGTAACAAAGTTCCGCCATGACCTAAGGAACATTTTTCCCATTACACTTCTTCAGCTATCTTTTACGGTTTCCGAGATTATCCGATAACAAGGTTTTTTTGACCGGGGCAGATAACTCCGTTACTATAAATAGAATTTTGTCGTCCCCTTAGATTTAAGATCCCACTTTAGGACACATCTTCCCTACCAAGTATCGAAATGATATACCGCGTAGTTTTTTGTCAGCTGTTTTGGCGGAAACTATAATAATAATAATAATAATTAAAAAGACAATTGTTCAGAGAACAATTGCAAGGTCTTTCCCAGTCAATGTTGTGTTTAATGTTATGTTCTGTCATGTCACATGTTTAAAATCATCTTGATGAGATGCACATTGTCTCCAATATATGAAAGTAGCCATTTCTAATCGTTTTAAAGATTTTACAATAAAAAACAGTAAAAATTGGCTATGACCTTGACCGATGACCTTGATGACCTTTGACCTTGGGATCAAATGAAAATTCTGTTCTTGCTGATTAATTTGATATGTTACATGACCATACTATCTGTAAAGGTTTAAAAGTTATACGCAAAAAACCTATTTCTGAAACGGGTCAAGGGCAATAACTCTTCAAGGAGTCATCGGAGAGCTTCGGTCCATATAAGACAAATGTAGCCCTTGACATGATGAACATTTTTGCTGATATACTTTTTCAGCCATCTATTACGGTTTCCGAGTTCATCTGATAACAAGGTCAAAGGTCAAGGTCAAAGGTCACCGATGACCTTCAACCTGGTACTCAAATTGAAGGTCTTTTCATGCTGATCACTTTAAACATATATGTTTACTATATTATCTGTAAGCGTTTATTCGCAAAAAAAAAAAAACGATTTACCGAAATGCGTCAAGGGCTATAACTCAGAAACGGTTCATCGGAGAGTTTTTGTTCAATTGAACAAAATGTAGATCTCAATGAGAGGAACATTTTCGCAATATAATGTTTTCAGAAATTTTTTATCGTTTCCGAGATATCGCGATAACAAAATTTCAAATGGCGGCCATTTTGAAAATGGCGGACGAAAAATTTTTTTTGACCAACCAGAAATGTAGATCTTTATGAGAGGAGTATTTTTGCAACACAATGTTTTCATAAATTGTTTATCGTTTCTGAGATATAGCGATAACAAAATTTCGAATGGCGGCCATTTTGAAAATGGCGGACGAA
>MJUU01014234.1:4481-16800 GCA_002080025.1 Modiolus philippinarum | reverse complement strand
TTGGGGTAATATTACCCCATCCCATGTTCAACATTTTAACATTCAAAATCTTGGGGTAATATTACCCCATCCCATGTTCAAAATTTTTTAACATTCAAAATCTTGGGGTAATATTACCCCATCCCATGTTCAACATTACAACATTCAATATCTTGGGGTAATATTACCCCATCCTATTTTAACGTTTTATCAATCAAAATCTTGGGGTAATATAACCCCATTGTATATATGTTCAACGTTATATTAATCAAAATCTTGCCATGCAATGTTGAATGTTATCTTGGGGTAATATTACCCCATCCGATGTTTGGTGTTATGTCAACATACAAAAATTGAGTCGCTATGGTCTGTTTTTTATTGAAAACCCATAAAAAGGACACTGTAGATTTTCCTTTTTTATTTTGGACGCCATTATATATTTTTCTTTAGTTTTTTCGTCATTTGTTAAATATTAATTATGCAGGATAAAATTGTTCAATGATAAAGTTTGATCTTTTAATTTGAAAACAGAAAATACAACTTTATTACTTTTACTCTTAGTTTCCGTACATACAGGAACTCTAGCGTATTCCTGATAATTTAAACAGGTTTTCTGCACGTCAAAAGAAGTTTCTCACCAATTTCTTGAAAATCAGTTAGCACTCACTGTTTTCGTATTTCAAAGTTTTCATTTCATTGTGAAACCGTATTAAAGTAAGCAAAAGCATAAATGAAATCTGAAAGAGTGCCAACTATTGTACTTTGCATCTTTATTTGGGGGAACTCCTTAATAGTGGGTTTATTGTTTCAGTCAGTACTGCCTATTACTGCCTATTACTTTTGCATATCACGGAATGCATTTTTGCAAAATTAAGTGACAATTATCGATCAATTGTTATATGTAGACAAGTCTTATAGCTTGTACTACAAAGAAATATGGTAATACGTATGTAATTCTTTTCATCCTTCTTGAGTACTTTGTGTTGAGTATTGAATACTGCTGATGCTGTAAATTTAAGTTTTTTTTACTAGGCGGGCATTTGTTGTGACATGTTTGAATAATATCAAAGAAACACAAACAAAAGCACTCAGATTAATACAAATTCTATATCTTGCCCCTCTTCCACAGTAGCATGCTTAAAAAATTATATATTTTTATATAATAGAATTTTAATAGGAAGTATTTGACTTGAATTGTAAAAAGGAAAAAGACAATACGTTATTCAGTTGTTTGGGTATACTGTTACAACAGTAAATCGAAACAGAAAATAAAATTCCCCGGACATTTAACATATTGTGCATGACATGTTTGTTAACCTTTTTTTACAATAACTGTTTACAAAATACACAATATAATTCCTGATAAACAAAATTATTTAAACACACAATTGTCCGTATATAGTACAATAACAATAATAGTTCAGGAGTACAAAATATACTTTATCCGGTTGTAAAACCTCTGTCGAGAAACAATAGGTTATAAAATTTAACATAGACTTTAATAAAGTTTGATCTTTTAATTTGAAAACAGAAAATCAAACTTTATTAGTTTTACTTAGTTTCCATACATACAGAAACTCCAGCCTATTCCTGATAATTTAAACAGGTTTTATGTGAAACTTGGGCCGACTCCGACCTGCTGTTGGGTGTCGTTCATTAAGATCTTATGGTGGGACACACCTGCTGCGGCGGGGTTAAACTAGTTTTATTTGGGCCCAAACCTTCCCCCTATATATTGCTAAGGTCAACCAAGTGGCAAAAGTTTTATTGTAATGAAGTCAAGATTAACAACCCAAGCTTACACAATTAAGATTCATCGATGTGAAATGTCTACATTGTAGATATATCAGACGTGAAAACCTGACAAATGTATACAATATTGTCTTTGCACGACGGCGAGTCAATGAAAGGTAGAGAGCTTGGGGTGTAAATCTTAATTTCGGTAAACTGAAAGTTTTGCCACTTGCTTGACCGCAGCAATATAGCCAATGTGATAAATAAAAAAACAATCGTAACAACAGTAAAATTCAGTTGGCAACAGGACTGAGTCAATTGTGAAAAATGAAACTGAAAGAACTAAGTATAAGCATACATATATATGCACGCCTACCGCAGATGCACTTTATACTATAAAAAAGACATACCCGATGTAATTGGATAAAAACGAATTCATATAGAGAACAGAATGCAACAGACGCAAAGAGGGGATTTTTCCACCATACTTGTCGCAGTCTGTCTATGATGGTATCATCTAGCAAAGACAGAAACAGCAACAAGTTAAAGGAAATAAAGATATGGTAATGGACGGTAAGTTAATTCATAGTTCATCATATAGATAATATAAGATATTCACTGTTCAAGATTTAGATAATATATAAGATCAATAAAGATTGTTCATTCCATAAATGAAACGAACTAGTTGCTGCAAATTGCATAAATTTAATGGCAACAAATAAATCAACATTCAGATAAATGGATTTGCATATAATCTAATCAACAAAAGAAACGTTTTCAATATATTTTCTAAAAGGGGTGAATGAACTAAAATTATTGTTGTATACTTAGGAAAGGACATATTTTTATTTGTTCATTGCATATTTGCTATCACTAACTTTAGTCGTTTTACAGAACAGTGGTCGAAAAGGTTTTGCGGATTTTCACATTAGGTCAATGGCGGTCGGAAATGAATATCAAAATACCGAAGTAACTGCCAATTTATTTTCTGCATATGCGCATTTCGACAACTTATGTCTCATCAGTGCAGATAAAACCAAAACATTTGGAAGTCCATCAACCAAAACGTGTAAAATCTGATGGAGAACAAATAACCAAATGGGTCTAAATAAGTAAATCAATACATTATTGGTAACCTATCCAAAACACAAAAAAATGTCCATGAAAAAAAAGGCTCAGGTAGAATTCTTGAATTTTGACGTTTTTCACTTCGACGTCATGACGTCAACCGTTTTCCGATTTTTTTTATTGGACACATTTTGAATTACTCAGTGATGAATTTTACAACAATCAAAGCCGTCTCTCACTTTATCTAAGGTCACGCTGGAGAAAACACTCGAAGTGGTCCAAACTGCCAAATCTTTTTCAGCATCGTTTTCGAACATTCGTTAAAGTATCGATCATTTTGAAATAGCATATTGTTTGTGATCATTCAATGTGTCAATATTGTTTTTGTTTGACAAAAATATCCTTTTGACTTTCATCACATGCTCATTTATGTCTGCATTCTATCAACCTGAAGTTCTCTTAATTTGACCGGATATGTTCGTTTCCAGAGTGAAATTAGAACTTGATCGAGTATTGCTAAAGATGATAATAAATGAAACAGAACAAAAATAAAATTATTCTAAATTATATTGCACAAAAACGTGAGTGGACGTTACTTTTGTTGAGCAGTATATTAACGCCACAGTGGGAACACAGATAGCAGGTGAAAGAATTTACTTTGAACATCCAGTAGCAGGCCATTTCCATTTATGACGTCACGGGAAAAAACGTCAGTGACACATCTAAGGCCAATAACATAATACCCATCGCGATAACCAAATTTAAGTACATTTGTGATTTCTGTTCGATTGTAATTTTCGGCCATTGTAGGTGTTGACGTTTTAACCTGGATATGGGATGTTGTCTCCTTGACATTTACCCCATTTCCTTTCTTTTTCATATGACTTAAATTTCATTGAGTGCAGTCTTTTTAGCAATTCTATTAGATAGAAAGATAAACAATATGATTTATTTGTGGTGACGTTTGAGAAAATGGGGTTTATATGAGACTTTTGAAGTTTAGTGTTTTCACATTAAATTGTAAAGAGGCTAGGAGAAGAACTTGTAATTAATAAAATTTGAGAATTATAAATTTAGGGAAACGAGTTTACTATAAATAATTTCAACATTTGTATCATTTGAAAAGTAGGTAAAGTCCCCCGTGTATAACTTTCCATTTCATAATCAAGTCATTTAAGTGTGACTCGGTTATTTCAATTAATCCTAATAAGTACACGTGAAATATATAAGGAATTATCTTAATAAAAAAAAGCAGTTGGCAAAGCATTTGGCCAAGGAACGAAGAAACTGGTTTTTAATGCGAAAAAAAGGATTAAGTTGATTTATGAATTTAAATCTACTTTAGTATTGATATATGTAACAAATATTTTTCCTGAGGGTAACAATTCATGGGCTCAAGTCTAGTGATATGTTCACTATTCGTTGATAAAACTAAATGACGGCAGTAGAATGTCGAAGGACGAAAGAACAAAATTACATAAATCAAAGTCCAGAGACAAGGCAACAGTAAGAACACCAGAAGACAGAAAGTTTTGTTCTCAGTATTTGTTTAAAACTATTTTAGGAAAATGCTTATATCTTTTCGTGTCAGTCCAGTTATCATCCTGAGACATTAGTCCAGATGCTGTAATGGGTCGAGGGATGATAACCCGGCTGATATTGAAAGTTCATGTTTTTATCTAATTAGTACATACTTCTGCTATAGCTGGTATCACAATACATAGGCTGATATGGTCATATCAGAACAAAACAGACTGACATGGTCATATTAGACTTTGTATGTAGATATGGACTGTGACTTTCTGGCTATATAACATAGCAAAACAGAAAGTATCTGTGCTAAATCTTATTAAAGGGAGCATAGAATAAAATATCATGTACATTAAATCTGTCTTTTAATAATTGTAGCTTAAAGAACAGATGAAATAATTAATTCTTTGTTTTGTTTACAAAATGCACAAAATTATGTTGCAAATGGATAATAATACAAAGTGTTTTAGGATCTGAAGAGTCAGTAACAAAGTATACAAGTGTGGCTTTGCAGAGGATAAAATACCGGATAAATTATGGCTTCTGTATTGTGGTTATTATATTACAGTTTTATGTAACAAATGTACGCAATATAACACGATAATTCACCAGAACATTTAATGTGATGAACGATGGGTCTACAATCAAACATACGTATATGTCCACATACAATTGCAGTTTCTGCTTAAATGAACAAATATCGCCGCACCTTATGCTTATTTATTTTTTTTCAAATTACCATTTTGTCCACCTATTCCCATATGATCTTATATCACTATAAATTTCATATTATATATTCACAGTAAAGAGCTGAGCCCAGAATAGATTCCACTCCAAACCCAAAGATAAAAATATACTCTTGGCAGAGAGAAATAACATTTTATACATTTTGAACAAGCCGGGGGTAGTTGCAAGCACTTTCCAAAATACGATTTATCTCGTTCCCCACTTATTCAAGATAGTGTGATTGTCTACCTTTATTTTGGTGTATTATAATAAAGGAAAAGGGGATAGAGAAAGAGGGTGGAGACTTAACACAGGTTCAATCCTTAGCTGGATTTTGCTTTTGTAGGTACCATCTCACGAATTCCAAAAATAATTTTCATTTGTGATTTCTGTTCGATTGTAATTTTCGGCCATTGTAGGTGTTGACGGTTTTCTTTTTTATTTACATTTCTTTCAGATTGCTGCCTGTAATTGAACCTTGCAGATATTGTAGGTGTTTCCTTTTATCAGACCTCCTGGAATTCCCATGTGGTTTTTTGTTGATCGATAATAAAAAACAATTTATTTGCTTGTAGAGCTTCACTTCTACAACCAAAGACAACCAAGCATAACGTTTTACCGAATGTAGATAATAAGTCGACCTTTGTCTTTTTTAGAGTGGGGTTTAACAAGTCCCATTGTTGTGAAATACAGTTGGTGCATAGTGAAGTCTACAACCCGATTGTCCATATATTTCATAACTAAAATTTTCAACATTTTTAGCATCTGAATACTACTTAGTAACAACCATACCTGCCAAGTTTTTATAATGCTTATGGGTGTTTTGACGCGCTAGACAACTCCAAGCATACCATAAAACGCATGAGATCCACTTTACTGTTTGTTTTTAGCATCTATAAGACATTGCAATCATCACACAATAACTAAATAATGTTTTGTTTATCAAGAAAGAATTATAAATGAAATTGCAAATTGCTCTCCTTGAATCATAGTACTTTTTTTACCATTTTATATCTCAATTAGCTACTATGTATACATTTCACTTAGATTAATACAGTCTAAATGTTTCGGATGTTATTTGACTGAGACAAAAGTTTGTGCCTTTAATAAGTACATGTCTCATTGTCATTAGTCATAGAGAATTTATTTCCTATTAGTTTCTGTAAAGATTTGCGTGCCATTTCGTAGTCGTGATGAAATTACAACTTTTTTATCTTTTGCTTTAGACTGTTCGATGACCTTTTGTTTACAAGTTTCAAGATGTTTGCTTTTCACGTGTTCCGTTTTGAATTTCTTATTTCAATCCTTTTATCTTTCAAAGAGAGTGATTTAAGCTATTAGATGTTTAGGAACTATACTGAACATTTACAAAGCATAGCCCTTTTAAAAACTGTTATTTGAAAGTACGAATTTGAAATTGGCTGGCAAAATGTATTCCTTCCTTGGTTACGGCTCCTATCACACTTGCATGAGGGCAAAAAAGGGTACTCTTAAAAGTAAGTCCCGGAAACAGTTTTTGGGGAAATGTATGATGCATGCCCTTTTCAGTATGTTTGTTTCGTTGCTTCGTTCTGACTTTATCTATTTTGCCTCATGTTGACAATCGTTCTTGGTCGTTTTGATTGTCAGTTTCCACTGTTTTTGTGTGATTCAGTGTGACCTCAGTCTTTTATATACTTCTCGTCAGTGGTACCAGATAATCCAAACTGTCATCTGATACGGTAGAAGCCTGGCGGAACTTGTATAAACTTGTATCAAAAGAAAATGATACATTGGGAACCATCTGATGTACTAAAAGTCAAATTATGTCATTTCTTTTGATCCTTCTCGTGTCCATCATATCACATGGGTTTGATGTATAGAGTTATGAAAGAGTGGTGCGTAGTACCGTGCACACAGAAGCACAGGAAACAAAATGATATTTCACGGAAAACGGAAAATTAGAATTTTGCAGGTGCAATATCTATCAGTACAAATGAAGAAACTTGCTCCAGCATGACAGCACAAGGAATAAAAAAGTCAAACATTTGTGCAATGAAATAGCCTTATAAGCCCGATTGTTTGAGTAGGTCGTCTGTTTTGTTTTTCTACAAAATAAGGATCACTTCTATAACAATTAAGGTGGCTCTTCTTTTGTGAGGTTACTTGTTTGCCAAACTATCATTAAAATGCCATTTTGAACACATATCGATAATCTGTATTGAAACTACAATTTAAAATTGAATTACAGCCATGTTATGACGTATTCAGATCCTAAGCTATTTTGAGATTGAATTCCATTATTACCACCCCCCACATTTTTCTGTTTATATTTCTAGGTCATGTGATTGGAGCGATAACCATCGTGACAAATACAGGACTGATTATCATATACTGGTTAATCCAAACGACAGATTTACTGAATGTAAACAGCATCAATCAAGAGAGCATGTACTTGATCAAATTCCATAAAAATGAAAAAAGTGATTTTATTGTAGATAAAGCCATACGAAATCAATACCAGTAACAACAGCAAAAAAAAAGATTGCAGCATCAAGATATATTCTTCATCAAATTTAGCATTATCTCTTGTTTTCTAAAAAGACTTTTGACTAAAATGAGAAGCACCAGACTTAAAAATCATATCTCCCCGGATTATCAAACGGGTGCCACCAAATGCTATATGTATATTATAATGATGCGATCAAGTAACGTAAATCATCGATTTATTTAGATTTTTTTAAAGCCCTTCCATATAAAGTATGCACTACCTGATCAACCCATATAGTGTATAAATATCTGTCTGGTTTTCCCGTTTACTCCCAGTCTTGTGGTCAGAAATCCAACAAAAACATACTTTGATGTCATTCTAATAATTGATAGCATTTTAGGGTATCATTCACACATTCTGGCTGAACTAGAGAAATATCTCTGACAGAACATAAATTGAGTCTAAATATATCGAACAGATAAATGTGATAGAATAAGCTATGAAGAACTTTTGAGATGAAGTGCTCCAGAAGGGAAATTAATCTAAAAGAATTGATAACATAATCTATAGAAAGAAAAACCGTTCAAATCTTGTTGGAAAACTCGTTAAAAATTCAGTACTTATTTTATTTTTAATGATTGCGATGGAAAATGCATTTTTTGGAACGAGAATATCAGAAATAATCTCATAATTTGGAAAAATGAAATATACAGCATCCTTCAATCAAAATTGTTCCGTTAAAGTAGATTTTTGAATAAAATGATATAAATGAATTTCTGGCACAAGATAAAATGAAATATAGATAATTGAAACAGTTTTTCCTGTTTTAAAACTTTTTGTTACGTAAAAATCGACACAGGAAGCGGAACTACTTAATTTACTTGTGTCTGAAAAAAACTGATGTAACTGAAATCGAACAGAGATAAGCTTCAGGATGCCATTTTAATAGCAACAATACCTTTTCCTTTTAAAAATGAAAAAAACCCGTAATTTATATTTTTTATATTTTGGAAACTTGCAATATCTAAATTTTAGAAAATTTTGTTTAAAACTATTGAATAGCTCTGTCCTTGGCTGATTTTTGCTTTCATATTTAGATCTTATTTGATATTTTTTCTCTATCAGTTTTACACGTATTTCGGTTTTGGACTTCCAACTGTTTTGATTCTATGTGCACTGAGGAGACATAAGTTGTCGAAATGCGCATATGCAGAAACAAAATTTACAGTAACTTCGGTAAATTAACATATCCGATGGATAATATAAACCAATATATTGACAGATAATCTAAAAATATAAGTCATTTCCTTCTCGAAGTCTACGCTGTGCAATTCCAGTGCATTTTCGTTACTATATGAAATCCTGCTCTGAAAAATATCTTAAAGGAATTAGTTAAAATACTAAAACTAAGCATTCAGAGTTTAGCCAAGTAAAAGCAACACTACATTGAATAACTAAATACCGAAGTTACTGTGAATTTAGGTGCTGCATAAGGCCATTTTGACAACTTATGTCTCTTCAGTGCAGATCAAATCTAAACGTTTCGAAGACCATAAACTCAAAAATGTTTAAAACCTGATAGATAACAAATAACCAATATGATCCAAAGCCAAAATCAGCTAAGGACAGAGCTTTGCATGAGGGAGATACTCCTTAGTTTTCAACAAAATTTACAAAAAATTTGATATTGTAAGGTTTTAAATGGAATCGGCTTTAGGGTCAGCACCGAAGTACTGAATACTGGGCTGGTGAATACCCTCGGGGACAAACAGTCCACCAGCAGTGGCATCGACCCAGTGGTAACAAATAACTAAATACGATAATCAATGACAGGATATGGATTAAATGCACATTAGATAAATTCTCTACAGATAAATGGTAAAACAAGTAATGCCGGCAACAACGCTTTTATTGTTGTTCTTAATCTTGAAGTCACCATGAAGCCTTCAATAATGAGCTTTACTCATACCTCACGGTGAGTTCGAGACGGCCACTAGCACCGGTTTGAGTGGAATTTATTGCTAGATGTCGAGAAACGCAGCATCAGTGTTTATCATGTCATGTATGCGGGATTGTCAACAAACATAAATCGCTGTCATATATTTTCAGATTTGGTTAGTGTGGTACTTAAACTACTGAACTGATAGTAATATTGTTTGCAAATTTTAAACCTTGCATTACACGCGTCAAGCTTTTGACGGCTTCATTATTCGCAGTGCAATTCAATTTCATAATAGTTGACATTTTCATCTTTTTTTCATTTTTTTCATCTTTTGGACCAGTTGTATTGTTACTCTTTTTCCAGTGATGCTGCTATATTGTGTTTAATGCTGTCTGATCTCCTGAACATTTTGTCGTATCTTTCAGAGCTCTGATAAATACCGAGATCTTTGTCAAGTTAAAGTATGAAAGTATGAAGAAAGATTTATCTGGTGACGGACATGGCAGGTTAAGTGCGAAGTAGATACTCAGTGTTCATGCATTTGATATTAAAAGTTTATTAAGGAGGCTTGAAGGAGAGGTGTAACGAATTTGTTAAACCTTGAGAAACGGAACTATGCTAAAATTACCATCTTACTTATGTTAATGGTTTAACCAGAGACATGTGCCAATATGTCTTAAACTGAAAGAATATACATAAATTTATTACATCCTTTAACTAAGAAAATACACCCCTTTCTGATTAAACCCATTTCTGTAACGGAACAAATTTTACGGAAAAATAAAGGAATGCCAAAGTGGATTTAAGTACATATTTCCTTTCTTATAATTCTTCTCATTTTTATAAATTCCTGTACTTTATCCTTTATTTTTTTTGTTAAAAGTTTCACACACAAGTAAATTGAAGGAATACATTGTACAATGATAAAGTTTGATCTTTTATTTTGAAAATAGAAACTAAAACTATAATTTATGAATTTATTAATACTTTTAGTTTCTATATTTTCGGGATATCCAGCGAGGGAATTGTATTGAGGGAATTATAGCGTTATTTGGACAGGTTTTCTGACATAAAAATTGTAGGGAACTTTAACAATATTTATACGTTTCCTTAGAAATATTATTAATTGTTAAACTTTTTTTCAAATTTTAAAGTTTTATTTCATATTTTCAAAATCGAGGGAACTTCTCATACCAGAAATCTTTTTTTTTCTGAAATCATGTAATTGTGAAAATAAAAAAAAAAACAAACCTAGTACGACCAGTATCTTAATTTAGATGACACAAATTAACAGCTTGATTTCCATTCAGTACTGCATATTTATGATATGTATTTACACAATATCTTTTCAAGATTACTTAATGTTATTCATGTATTGTTGCAAAATTTGACAATATATAATGTTGATTGAATGTTGATATCCTTCCCTTATATGTCAACTAGTCCTTGTTTTGTAGTATAAAATTTGGTAATACCCCCCCCCCACACACACACATATATATATATATATATATATATATATAATTGTTTATCTCCTTGAAAAATCTCTGTGACCGACATATTACTTCAAATATATAAGGTTTTTACTGGGACATATGTTGTGACATTTAATCTATAAATAATATTGGAGAATTTCAAAAGCTTTGGAAATATGTACAATATATGCCTTGTCCTCTCTTAAATAACATTTTTCAAAACAAAGAAAATGATTCTTTTTTTGTGATAGAATTATTGTTGGATTTCATATTCATTTGTAAGAAGGAAGAATGCCTTCGTTTCCACGACGTTCCAATATACTATTACAACACTTATGTAAAGCTATTAAATGGAACAGAAAATAAAATTCCCTCAACATTTAACCTTTCATTTGATAATATAGTATGTTAAACATGTTTGTTTTTCTTGCAAGTTGTTTACAGAATACATAATATTTTTGTTCAATTTGATGCAACAACAATAATATCCCGAATGGTATTTAAACAAAAGAATGTGAGCTCTCGTTTAGAAAAGATAAAAAAGTCGATTACATTGTTTAGGTCTGCTGTTAGGGGCTTTAAAAGTTACTTATAATGTAAAATATTCTACTTTTTCATGTGCATATGACAGACTTCTATATATACAAATGACAAAAAGTTTTTGATTGAACTTTAGAAGAAAAATTATATTTTTGATAATTTTCCTCTTGTAGAGACTTGTGCATCCTACCGTTTCTTATAGCTTGACACTGACCAGAAAAAAATATTCTTTTTCTTTAAATAATCATCTTTTCATGTTCCGATTTTCGGCAGGGTGCATGTAGCGGTTCAGATACAATAAATTAAAAAAAAAAGACGATATTTCGCTGTTTTACTTTCCATTTTTGTTTACAAAATCGATTACTACTCACTCATACACGTGGTTTCTTTCAATGAAGACACGCCTCTTTTTCCTTATCGATACGTAGACTTGACCATTGATCCAATGAAATATTGTGATGATGATTACCGGGTATAACAAGTTTAGCTTTTCCAAAAAGCTACCGGCTCTTAGCTTTTTTACTCAATAAAGATATATGATATGTGAAGTGTGTGCAATAGCCTCCAGTGTTCGATTTTGGTCAAAAACATACAAAATGATATCAAGATAGAAACGAGCTGTTAAGTGTTCCAATAAACTATGTTCTAGGTTCATTGTTTAGGCACGGACCTCTTGATTTAACTAATCTCCAGTAATTCCTATAGGGAGTGTACATGGATTTTTACCCTTGCAGATATGGGGTGTTCCTTGATTGGAGGAATATCTGGTACACTCTACATACATTGTAAACAGATGATTTCCCGAGAATTCGTAATGTTGCCAATCTCTTTAATTATATGTCTCTGTGATAACAG
>MJUU01014229.1:82183-126529 GCA_002080025.1 Modiolus philippinarum | reverse complement strand
TTTTATCAATACATAAGACTAAAAGAATCAAACAACGATGAATTTGCATGACAAAAAACTCTCGGACATGTGAAGTAAAATTTAAAGTACTGTAAACCGGGAAATTTTCGCGCCGTCTTTATTTCGCGGTAACTTGACAGGATTTTAGTTCGCGCAGTTAATTCGCTCTGCCAAATTGTTGACCATAGACTTCAATAATAGATAAGTACATTGGCGCCGTGTTATTTTCGCGCTTCCATTTCAAACGTGAAAATCGCGAAAATAAAACTACCGCGAAAATTTCCCGGTTCCCGGTTCCCAGTCCTTAGCTATATTTGATATTACTGATTATTCGGATTTCGTTTGGTTTTATGCATTGTAAACATTTTTTGAAATAGTGGATTTCCTTTGTTTGGGTTCTAGTGCTGCTGATGAGGAATAAATTTCCGAAATGGCCATACAGCTCATTAAAATTATTGCAATTGGAGTTGACATATGTGTTATGGTCTCATGTTCATTTACTCCATATCCTTTCGTAAAATATTACAATACTCAGATGCAACTTGCTGCTTGCAAAACGCTACAAGTACTACCCGTTGATGTCTTAGATTTTTTACTGTCTTGCACTCACAGCGGTGTGCGATTTTATTCTTTCACTCAAACGGATCCTAATATCGTACGCGACTTAATTCACATGAATGAATTGCTTCCCTGTACCGAACGTCCCAAAACATGCAGAACTAGCCCGACTTTCGGGTTTTGAGTTTTACAAAAAGGAAACTGTCCACAATATCTTGCGTCATCGTGACATTAGTCAATAGGATTTGAATTTTCTCAAAGTTATAACTGAAAATTTTATGTACAACTAGGGAGTACCGGGTATCTCCCTCATGCAAAGCTCTGTCCTTAGATTATTTTAGCTTTTCAAATTGACCATAATGGTTATTTCATTTGTTCTCTATCAGTTGTATACACCTTTGAGTTTATGGTCTTCCAAATGTTTAGATTTTATCTGCACTGAAGAGACATAAATTGTCGAAATGGCCGTATGCAGAAACTAAAATTACAATAAGTTCGGTATTTAGTCATTTGTCAGTCATGAAAAAAAATCCTTAACTCTATAAAGACCGAAGAAATTTAAGTAAACGAATGCTCTGATATTTCTCGACGACCTGTACAAGTACGAATAGGAAGTATGACATTGAATTACGAAATCATTCCGTAACAGTCTTCGTGATATGTCTCTGACAGGATGCTAGTGACCAGTCTTGTTTGTTGTGGATATATATTACTGATTAAGTTCCACTAGACTTCATTAGGCTTGTGGCCAAACAAAGTTAAGGTTCATTAGACAAAACGACTAGGTCAATACATATATTCTGTCTACATAAAACATTTTCTTATTTAGATTGGAACTTATTGTGAGATTGACAGGTGTATCGATTCATTTGTACTTTATTCCACATTTTGCCATCAATTTATTTTGTCATTTTGTCCCATGGCGTTTTGAAGAATCTGAAGATTGGTCCAACAAAAAGCTGAAACAATGACACCATTTCTTATACTTTAATAGGCACTACGCGGAGACTTATCATTTATTCCACGTTCCCACTTTTATTTTTTATTCGATACCATAAAGAAACACAAATCATTTTCTAATGTATATAACAATATATATTCATTACGCTTTATTTAAGATATAACGTAAACATTGTTGGTGTTGGTTTTTCAAGAGCGTTAGTAAAATTTCAATAGTAAGAGCATAAGTACACTTGCAATATATGCTTTTAAGCTATTTTCGAACAACTGCATCTCGATTTACATATAAAGCATTTGCTTGTGAGTTCAAAGAGACATTAAAGGCCTAAAGAGGGAAATGAAAATAATAATGTTTGCAGAAGGATGCCGTGGTGGATACTCCTTCATTACGTCATGAGTATTGACTATGTCATTGTCTCTTAAAGGTTTTGTAAATAACATATTACACTCAGCTGTATTAAATGTTTGATAATAACATATGTCATAATTTTGGCATTAGATTTTTCACGAATGATTGAATGCAATATTTTGTTTGCAAGAATTTTAAGCTTTATATTATGACATATGTTTTGCAGTTTTGACATATCGACTGCTGATCAAGATCAACAAACATCATCATCCGAGAGAGGTATTTCAGGTATATACAGACATGAATCACTTATTTTGTTACTGAAGAGCCCCATGCCCTTTTATATGTTCAGGTTCTTTTCTGCATGAGTGGTACGCTGTCTTTAATCGTTTGGGAGTTCCGATAACTTATATTTATACAATGAAAGGATATAGAGTAAATGCACATGAGACAAAGTATTTACAAATACATGGTAAATCAAGAAATGGAAATACGCTTTTATTAATGTTCTTCATCTCGAAGTTTTATTGTATAGAAACAGACTGGCAGTTCAGAAACATAAGTAACTAAGAAAAGTTCATGAATTGAGCGATAACATTTTTAAGATACCAGATAGTTTATTGTCATCGACAGTTCCATTTTTTATATAATAGTACGGCGCCCACTGATCGGCAAATCTTATCTTATAACGGTTTGTCGGTAGAACCTGATCTCCGAAACGGAACAGCTCCGACCGGCTAGACATTTGCCAGACTGCACCGTTACATCGATATTTGTTTGGTTTGTACAAAAAAAAAATAATTCAAACAAGGCATTTAAAGCAATGGGTTTGTTTACAAAAGAAAACTTTCTTACGAGTCAAAGACAGACGAGGAACAGGCCAACAGCTACATCGATCGACCTGAAAACTCCAGTAATATACAGATGTATGAAAAATTATAACATTCTTCTCCAAGTGAAAAAAAGAAAGATAAAGAAAACAAAAAAACAAAAAAAACAAAAAACAAAAAAAACAAAAAGAAAAAAAAATGAATATTTTTTTCAGAGGCATATCAATGGTCATGAAAAAATTAAGTTTCTCCAAATTCCTGTCGTAAACGATTCCGAAAAGCAAAAGTTATTTTAATTATATATCAATGCCAGTAGGTCAGATAAGTTCCAATTTTCCTATAGCCTTTTTAACAACTATTTTCGTAGAAGTTCCACTGAGAAGTTCTTCTGGTACACGAGTAAAGCGCAAAGAATCGTGAAGCTTAATTAAGTAACTGTGATGTCAGGTTTTCGTTGGAATGTATTCATCATGACAATTCAATAGCCGAGACGTACTACAACTGTGTATTGCCAGTAGTGTGTATCCAACTTACAGACAGGATATATAACAAAAAAGGAAAGTCTTTACACAATTTAAAGCAGAAAATAAATTTCGATGGCATTTCCATTTGATATAAACATGATGTAACATAATTACTGCTACAGTAATGCAAAGTAATGGCGCATTTTCTACAGACACTTTGCATTCTTTATTAAGATTTTGATAATAGCGGGAGAAGAAGAGAAAATAAATAAAATTTATGAAGTAGGAAAGTGATGCTCTAAAAATGCAATACCAATACTACCTCTAAGAACATTTTGATCGAACTATAGTACATATAATCATTTTGTTTGAGAAGAAGAATTCAATAAACACCTTATTATATAAGGAAAATAATTGAAATAGAAGAGTTGTAGATATTTGAGAAATCCACATTTTTGAACCACTGTCTATGTCATCTTTGTTTGCTAATCAACAGTAGGTCAATATACTTATTTATTACAAAATGATTATAATAGTTTTATTTTATTGGATGAAAACCTGTCACATGATATTCAATTAAAAATCGAACTGACTCGCTTTTACTTTCACTTTCATTTCTCAGGTCTGCTTAAAAACGATATTGACTCGCCGTTTTAAATAGCCAACGAAAAACAGAATTACATGTGGTCACGCGACTTTCGGCCAATTAGAATTGCCGTATTATAAGTATGTTCGGGAAACCAAATATCGAAGGAAGAAAATGGCGTTGGGCAAGCAGGAGACGTTTGTGGTTATCTATTCACATTAGAAGCATTTTGCAACAAGTAGGCTGCTATTTACAAATACCCGGAAGGTGATCGAAACTAAGCGATACACAGTCGGGGTATGCGTTTTAGTAGTTCTGCAAATTTCTTCTTGTCTTATCACAGGAATTTCAGACTGAGTAACGCAAGGTTGGTTTTACTAAAAGGATGGAATTTCTTATTCTCATGATTTATTTATTACATGAAAAAATCTAAACTCTTGGGGGGAGACTTGTATATGTTGCAGAATCGATTGATTTTCTTTACATGCTTCATGTACAGTACATATTACATGTTGTTTTTGTACATATATATAAATCAAATAAAAGTGTCATGAACATAAAATAATCCACTGATAGCTTCTTGATGCATGAATCTTTTTATGAAGAGATCGGAAAGCACACTGAAAAGTAAGTACAAATGTACAACTACCCATTGACAATTTTACAAGATATGTTATGCTGAAAAAAAAATCGTTGAAAACCCTTACAATTACCAAGTAAGATGATGCATGTTATTATTATGTAATAAAACAATTATGGTCTTTGTATCGGTCGATATGAGTTTTAATAGACCTAAAAATCCTAAAATTAACCTCCGACTCCGGCGTCGGTCAATATAAATTTTTATGTCTATAAAAACTCATATCGACCTCTACAAAAGACCATAATTGTATAACATTTTGAAGTCAGTTGTAACATTTTTACATAAACTTTCCAGTACGAAAACATCTCTTTTCAAAGTTACAAAATACCAACATTTCAGTAAATTTTAGATGTGACTTTCGACAACATATGTCTCTTAATTGTAGAAAAATCCAAACAATAGGCCGACCAGAAATCCAAATCTATTAAACATTCATAATTGTTTATATATTTATATCATTGGTAGCAGGTCATAAATTGTTTGTCTGTACAATATTATTCTTAACATTTTATATCTTAGTGGATACCAACTTAACACTCATGGCCTTAAACGAGTGAATCTGGAACTATTGATATACAGTTCTTAAAAATGTCATTCAACAATTGTTGATATTCATACATTACACAAAGCAACCTGAGATCTTTATATCAATTAATCTCGCATCAATATGCAATATGCAAATGGCAGAACATGGAGAAAATATACACGAAGTAGAGTCCCATGAGTAAAGCATAGCTTTTATTTTTGTTTTTAATCTTTATGTACAAAAGCACGTCATCCTGTTTTCTTGAGTCTGAGATAAAGATTATCATTGTTCTTGTTTTGTAATGGATTTGCTATCCAAAATGTGCTTACATACTGTAACAACACTTGTAGATAAAGTAAGTCAGTAAATCGTTTTGGTACAAGCCAAAATAAAAATTAAAAGTCGAAGACCTGCCATGACAGCTTTTAGACAGTAAATTTATTTTTTACAAAATTGTTAGTAAATGGTGGTACTAACAAAATTACCGAACAGCGTTGTCAAAGCCGAAGTCCATAAGACAAAAAGACAAATCAGGTTGAAACCACCGGAAAAATTGTCAACCGCAATGGTCCTGACTTGGTACTTGGTAAAAGAAATGATGAGTTAAACCGTTTTTATTCCATGCCAAACCTCCCTTTCTACTATGGTAGTGTCCGGTAGTAACTCAAACACAATTGCTATTGAAAGGTCGTAGAAAGTTTAAAGTAATGACCATCCCAGTACTAAGAAAAAAAAAAGAATCTTGAATCAGAGTTCCAACCGAAAGTTCAAAATTCAAAATGATCATAAGGAGATGGGAATTAATAATTCATCAGGAAACAAAACTTATACTCCCACTAAACTATCAAGGGAGGAGATTATTGAAAATCACAACTCAGTTCTAACATCCTTTAGCATCAAAGCGGGTGATGAAAACAATCAGCTTCCCTACATCTACTGGGTCCATAAACTTCACAAGAACCCATACAAACAGAGATTCATTGCGGGGTCTTCAAGATGCACCACTAAGCCACTTTCTAAGCTCCTTACTACTTTATTGATCGCAGTCAGAGATTGCCTGAAAAGTTACTGCGATAAAGTCTTCTCAACGAACGGCGTCAATCAGATGTGGATTCTAAAAAATTCTAAAGATCTTCTTGAACAGCTATCCTCTAGCAGTCTTACCTATTGCCACAGCATACAAACTTTTGATTCTTCTACTCTTTATACTACCCTGCCACACAATAAATTGAAAACAATAATTTCTGGTTTGATACATCAATGTTACTGCACTAAAACGGAGAACGCAGATACACTTACTTAGTATTAGGGAAAAACAGAACATATTCTGTAAAGAACCACACTGAGTCAAACAAGAAGTACCTTAAACCGGGTAATTTTCGCGCCGTCTTTATTTCGCGGTAACTTGAAGGGATTTAAGTTCGCGCGGGTTTGAATTCACGCTGCCAGATTGTTGACCATTGACTTCAATAATAGACAAGTATATTCGCGACGTTTTATTTTCGCGCTTCCATTCCAAATGCGATAATCGCAAAAAATAAAACTGTCGCGAAAATTTCCCGGTTTACAGTACACGGAGAATGACGTAATAAAGTTGTTTGATTTTTTAAAAGAAAATATTTTTGTCGAATTAGGAGATCGCGTTTTTCAACAGACAATCGGCATTCCCATGGGAACTAACTGCGCGCCAATTTTAGCTGATCTCTTCCTTTTCTCGTATGAGGCCAAGTTTTTACAAGGGCTAACACAGAAAAAACAAAAACATTTAGCCCAGTCCTTTAATTTCAGGTTCCGCTACATAGACGATGTACTTGCTCTTAATAATCCAAAATTCAAGGAATACTTACATCAGATCTATCCCAATGAGCTAGAAATTAAAGAGACTACTGACACACCTACTTCAGAACCGTATTTAGATCTGTTGATATACATTGATGAAGATGGACGTTTGAAATCTAAGCTATATGACAAACGTGATTATTTTAACTTCCAAATTGTGAATTTTCCCTTTCTGAGCAACAATATACCTACCTCTCCAGCCTATGGAGTGTATATTTCACAGTTGATTCGTTACTGTCGCGCATGTAGTTTATACAATGATTTTTTGAATAGAGCAAAAAAAAACTGTCCCAAAAGTTGCTTAGTCAGGGATTTGTTCAGCCTTTGTTACTTTCATCCCTTCAGAAATTTTATGGCCGTCACCATTATATCATTGACATGTCTGTGTCCCACATGAAAACGGACATTTTCAGCTAGATTTCACGTCTTCATGGATTTGACATAACCGGTTTTG
Organism: Modiolus philippinarum; assembly: GCA_002080025.1. Taxonomy (NCBI): domain Eukaryota; kingdom Metazoa; phylum Mollusca; class Bivalvia; order Mytilida; family Modiolidae; genus Modiolus; species Modiolus philippinarum. Next base: position 119,320 of record MJUU01014229.1, on the reverse strand, counting down.
ACTCAACCTTTGATTGACTCACTGATAGTGTGACGGGTGCCGCTAACGGAGCAGGACATGCTTACCCTTCCGGAGCACCTAATGTCACTCCGGTTTTCATGGGAGTTCACGCTATAATTGCCTTAGGTTTTGGTGTCGTCTTTTTATTTCCGTGCACTCTACCTGTCTGACGTCCATGTTTTGTCTTTGTTTTTCTCTGTTGCCGTTTTTGCTATAAATATGTCTGAACAGAAAGTCTGTATAATTTGGGCTAGCTCTCGTGTAACGAATCAACTGTGAAACATACACTCCTTGCTAAAACAAAAGACGACCTGACGGCAAAAGGCAAGGAAATACAACAGACAAAGATTAGCCTTGCTAAAACAAAAGCCGACCTGGTTGGATGTGAAAAGGAACTACTACAGACAAAGGCGGAGCTAACAAAAGTAGAAGCTGACTTGGCAGAATCTGACAAGACAATAAAAGAAAACGAAGTTTATATTGCAAACCAAAAAAAAAACACCATGAAGAAGAAATGGAGAAAGTTCTCAAGGAGAACGCCATTTTAAAAAGAAAAATATCTGGTTTTGAAACAGAGGAAGAAGGACCCTCAGACGAAGAGCTTATTGTGACAAGCCACGTTGAAAGAATTGAATCGGAGCTTACCAGCATGAAATACTCCATAAAACAAAACAAGAAGTACAGAAAGCTCAAAGAGATGAAAAACGAGGAGGACAAAGTTAAGCAGGCAATGGCGATATGGCTACATAAATTGAAGTGTGCGGTTAGGATATGACCATCCTGGGATTAAATTCTTAAGGGTTTATCACATGTTGATGTGTTAGAAGCCGCTGAGAAAATAATAGATAAACAAACAATACGGTCTATTCAGATAACAGAGAAAGACTGTATTATTTCAGTCAGCGATCCGGGTGTAAAAAATAAATTGCTAGTCCAAGGTATACAAATTCACAATAGATATACAAAAATGGTTGATATTGACAAGCAAGTCACAAACGTTACTATTAAGAATGCTCCATATGAACTTAATGATAATGTTGTATATACACATATGCAAAAGTTCGGAGACATCGTTCAAGGCTCTCTGAGGAGAGGCACTATAAAAGTACAAATAAAGAGACAGGTACAAGGTACATACAAATCACAAACTATAGCTTTCATACCAAGGTCAACGAAATTCGGTCGTTTCGAAGTTCGAATGTTCGCCGACAACAACAGAACAGAGTGTTGCTATTGTAATCTAACGGGTCATCCATCTTATCGATGCCCACAAAAACCGGAACGCACAGACAAAAACAAACGCTGTTACAGGTGTAATAATACTGAACATGTAATAAAAGACTGTCCGATCTCGAAAGATGTCTGTTTTCGATGCGGTTTGGAGAGGCACATTAAACGTAACTGTACTGCGACTGACACTGAAATATACGGTGATTACGCTCATGACATACTCGAGGGACGACAGGCAAACAAGGATGAAGAACAAAACAAATTCGAAACTATAAGCGAGCATAGCGAACGAAACAGTGATCAACACGTTGAAGATGAGATTTCTGATATTACCCCGCAAAATCTAGTGTGTACGGAGTTTTCGTCTGATCAAATGAGTCAAAAGGTGATAATTGGTGCATCTAACTGTTGTAGATTAAAATTAAATGACACATCTGTACATAGTATTTCAGTTTCAGGTACTACAATTCAGCATATAAAAAAAGCTCTTGATCATAACAATGAAAATATACTTTCTGACTGTGTTGGTAAAGTGGTTATGTGTTTGGGAACAAACGATGTTTCAAGGTATAAAGGTGACAGTGACCAAATCAATGTGAATATACTTTCAGCAATTGAGAAAATTAAAAACACATTTCCAAAGTCAAAGATTGCACTATGTAATATTTTACTCAGAAAGGGAAAAAGTCTCAACATACAAACACTTAACAATAGCATCTAATGTCAACAATTTTGTGCAAAAGATGTGCAGTAAAAACCCTGTTCTTGACTATATCGACATATGGTCAGCTTTTTCACATGCAAGTAATGGGAATACTGTCAAAACTTTATACGATATGAATGATCCATCTGGTGTACATATTAACACTAGTGGTGTAAAAATTATGGGTGACATTATCCATGAGTATTTGACATCTTCCAATGCAAGTTTTGACCACATAATAAAATGCGTGGTAGGAGTGTTACATCAACACCTGACTCTACTGAAAAGCAACAACCAAAACTACATAAATCAGACGAGAACATTGTATACTTTGTATCAAACTGAACTGTAAATAGTTTATTTCAGTGATTTAGGCAGTTTCTGTGTTATCGGACATTACTAATGTAAATGTTTGCAATTTCAATCGAAATAATTTATTTATTTTTGTCACATGACCCTATCTGTAGCAACTTTAAATGTAAATGGCATGGTAGATGCTAAAAAAAGGAACGCAACTTTTTGTGGTGTAAAAAACAAAAAAAAGCGACATTTTTGTCTGCAAGAGACGCATTGCACACAAGAGGTCGAACAAAGCTGGAAACGTGAATGGGCGGGAAAAACATATGGAATAATTATATTAGCTCATCCAGGGGCGTGTCTATATTATTGAACGAAAATTTCAAATACGATATTTCTGAAGAATATCGCGATAATAACGGGTGCATTTTAACATGAAATGTAACTTGCTCCGAAACTTTCAAAATGAAAATAACTAATGTATGTACACTGAACGGCGGTATAGAAAGAAAATAATTTATGAAAAACGTTATTCCCATACAGTCACGTGATAAAAATTGTCTATTGGGAGATTTTAATTGTGTTTTATCAAAATCATTGGATCGTAAACCCAGGTGTTCACGAACTAAAAGCATTGATAGAAAATAATGATTTGGTAGACGTGTGGAAACTAACACTCAAGACTTGATTATATATACTTGAACCTATTACATATAAGGTCAAAATTGTACATTTCCCATTCACTGACCATGACGGCGCTTTATTGACAATTTAAGTCAGTGAGGCGATTCGTGGCCCTGGAACATGGAAAATGAACAAAAGCATAATTCAGTCAGAATTGTTTAAAAATACACTTGAAAGTTTTTGGTTGAAATGGAAATTAGAAATTGCCAAATATGATAGCATTTTGGAATGGTGGGAAATTACTTAAGTCAAAATTAAAAGTGTTGCAATTGAAACTGCAAAAAGGGTAAATCTGAAGCAAAAAGATATCGAGACTTTAGAAAAAAATTGGAGCGTCTAATAAAACAACGGCAGTAGAATACCGAAGGAACAAAGCACAAGATTACGCAAATCAAAGTCCAGAGACAAGGCAAAAGCAAGAACACCAAAAGACGGAAGACCAAAGACACCACATGGCCACAAAACACACGAACATTACATATACAACACAAAAAACTAAAGCACTAACAGTGTGAACTATCAATAAACACGAGTGACATCAGGTGCCCCGGAAGGGTAAGCATGTCCTGCTTTGTGCACAGCACCCGTCACACTGTCAGTGGGTCAATCCAGGGTAAAGTCAAAACCGACAATGTCAAATCAGGGAAGACGCGAATCTAGCTGATAATGTCAGTTTTTATTTGTGACACTGACATTTCATATCTATCTATGATGTCGTGGTGACGGCCATAGAATTTCTGAAGGGACGAAAGTAACAAAGGCTGAACATATCCCTGACTCAGCAGTTTTTGTGACAGTGCTTTTGCTCTTTCCACAAAGTCACTGTATGTACTGCACGCTCTACAGTAACGAATTAATTGTGAAATATATACTCCATATGCTGGGGATGCAGGTATATTGCTGCAGAGAACGGGAAAGTTCACAACTGGAAAGTCAAAATCATCACATTTGTCATATAATCTAGATTTCAGAAGTCCATGTTCGTCAATGTATAACAAAAGGTCAAGGTATGAAGCAGAATCGGGTGTATCGGTTGTCTCTTTAATTTCAAGTTCATTGGGGTAGATACGATGTAAATATTCTTTAAATCTTGGGTTATTAAGAGAAAGTACATCGTCTATACATATGAAGCTGAAATTAAAAGTCTGGGCTAGTTGTTTTTGTTTCTGTTGTATCAGCCCTTGTAAAAATTTTGCTTCATACGAAAAAAGGAAAAAGTCAGCTAAAAGTGGCGCACAATTTGTTCCCATATGAATCCCTATTGTCTGTTGAAAACACGGCCTCCACATTCAACAAAAAAGTTGTCGATCAAAAATTCAAGCATCTTAATCACGTCATTTTCACTGTATTTCTTGTTTGACTCAGTGTGGTTCTTTACAAAATATGTTTTATCTTTTCCTATTACCAGATAGGAATACCTGCGTTCTCCGTTTTTTGTACAGAAACATTGATGTATCAGATCGGAAATTACTGTTTTAAGTTTATTATGGGGAAGAGTTGTATAAAGGGTAGAAAAAGCAAAAGTTTGAATGCTACTGCAGTATGCGAGACTGTTTGAGGAGAATGTTTAAGGAGATCTTTGGAATTTTTAAGAATCCACATCTGATTCACGCCGCTCGTGGAATAGGCTTTTTCGCAGTGGCTTTTTAGACCATCTCTAATAAAAGACGACAAAACAAATCCTGAAGAAATAAATGTATAAAAAATAAAATTAAAGGTTATTATGAAAATAAATCGGAAACTGCTAAAATCAGATCTAGAGTCAAGTGGTACGAAAAGGGGGAAAAGTCGACAAAATATTTCTTTAATCTTGAAAAAAACGCGGACATGAAAAACTTTGGACTAGGATCAGAGCCTCTGATGGGTCGATGAAAGAGGACACTGATTCAATTTTGGCAGAGCAGCTCAAATATTATAAAAAAAATTACTCACATCAGAGAGTTGGGATAGGGACGAAGCAGACATATTACTAGGTAATATTGAAAATGAATTAAGTGACGAAGACAAACAATACTAGTATTTGGATTCAATATAACGGACGATGAAATAGATAAAGCAGTAAAAATATTAAAGAACGAGAAATCGCCTGGAGAAGATGGAATTATATCTGAATTCTACAAATCATACTGGTACCAATTGATTGTTGTAGTTAACGAAATTTTTGAAAAACAATTACTATCTGATTCTCAGTGTAAGGGTACGATAACATTATTGTACAAAAATGGGGAGCGGGAAGATGTAACAAAATTTGTGGCCCATCACATTACTAAATGTGGACTACAAAATCATTAGTAAAATTCTGGCTGAAAGACTGAAAAGGGTACTTCCATAAATTATATGTTGTGATCAAAAAGGTTTTGTGACAGGAAGACAAATTTTCGATGCTAACAGAATGTTACAGGACATTTTAGAATACACAGATATTATGGACGAGGAGGGTGCAATAATCTTCCTTGACCAACAAAAAGCTTTCGATCGGACTGAGTGGGGGTGCAACCCTGTTTAACACTACGATTTTAGCGTAGTTACTACGATTTTTGACCTCAAATTACGCCCTACGCTTTCACTCGCGATTTCTACGCTTTTATACTAGTGAGGTTGAAAAAATATTTTTTGTAAAATTTCTGCATCTGGTTTCAGGACCTTTCTTGATTGTTATGATTGTTCAATAGGTGTGAAAAAATATACAGGTAAAAGAAGAAAGATATAGTGGTGAATGGGACAAGTTTGCATTGCCACCGAAAAATGAGAGAAATGGGTAGGGGCAGGAAATTTAGCTTTCTATACGGTCCAATGAGACGAACACAGAAGGAATGTTTATACTGCATGGGGCGTTGTGTTCGAGGTCATTCTTTCCGTATCATGACCTGACTACCCCGTATAGATCAGGCATTTCCTTCACCACCTGGGGAAGCGCCCGGCAGCTCTGTAGAGGAACTCCTGAGAACATATTCAGGTACCAGAAGGTCCAGGTGATCCCACCATGCACATGAATGTTGGTACTTTTATTTTATACAGAGTACGCAAACAGGTTACCGCGAATCATTGCAGTCAAAATAGGGAAACACCAGGCCGAATGCAGTATAAGATAAACCCCATTATATTTTTCTTACAAGAGCAGACTCGGGGATTCGCGTGGAAGTCTAAATTTCCTGTCCCTACCCATTTCTGAGTGACTTTCAAAACTTGTCCCAGATGTCCTTCCACATTGATTTCTTTCTGATTTTATTATACCATATTGAATTAATTTTTTCGTAATCAATTCAGGGGTACCGGCTACAGTTCTACCAGGCGCGTTCCCTGGTGGTGGTAAAATGAATGCCTTGGCCACAGGAGCCAGGCTGTGTGGAGAAACCCAACGTCCTATACAGTATGAAGACTCCCATTCAAATTCCTCAATACAGCAGAATTGCTGGGGATTGTAGAAAAGGCTAAATTTCCTGCCCGTACCCATTTTTCCAATTTTCCAGTGCAAATCAAAACTCGTCCCTTCCACTATTAATTCTCTTTTACTCTAGATAATTTTTTGAAATGATTTAACTTGCTCTCTTCGTGGTCTAGCTGAAATAGTGCTAAATGGACATACAGCTTTTTTTATTAATTAATCAGTCATTATGGAAAAACGCTACGTCGTCCACAGAATTAAGACCCCTTCTATATTTCTCGTTACGAGTAAACTCACTGGGGGTTTGTTAATAAGGTTTAATTTCCTGCCCCTACCCATTTTCCAGTGGCAGGTGAAACTCGGAGACAATGCTAACTGGAAATCATCAAATAAATGCACTTAACAAAAGATATGTTTAATTTTACACTTGAGTAGGGTTCGTGAAATGTTAGAAAGCAGCGCATTGATGCCTCTTCTATATACACAAGGCAAACTACTCCTTCAAGCAAAAACTACGCTTTTACTCGTCTTGGACTACTCTTCCGTGCTAAAGTGGGTAAACAGGTCTGGGGGTGGGTAGATTTATGTTTATCAAATTTCAGCTTTGGTTCAATATTTAGAAATTGGGTAAAAATGTTATTTAAGGGGCAAAAACGTGTATCCAAACAAATGGCTTCACGTCAAAATTTATAAACATAAGTCGATCTTTGAGACAAGGCTGTCCAATCGCGCCGATGCTGTATATTTTGCAAATCGAACCGTTGGCGGCAACTATTCGGAAAAGCCCAAAAATTATAGGCATACACTGCCCAGCATGGATAGAGATAATGCAGAGGTTAAATTAAATATGTTTGCTGACGACACCCAAATTTTACCAAAAAATGAAGAGTCTGTTGAAGAGGTCTTTACAGTGCTTGAAATTCATGAGCGTGCTTCGGGGGCTAAAATGATCTTAACAAAACGGTTGGTATATATCTTCGGAAATGGAAAAATAAAAAGCCAAAGTATAACTAAATACAATGGACAAAAATCCCGTTAAGGGGCTTGGGGTATTACATGGTTATAATGTAGATATAGACTCTATATGGTTGGAAAAAATAAAGAAAATCAAAAGTTGTTTGGAAGTATGGAAAACTAGGGAACTTACTTACACTGGGAAAGTTTTGATACTAAAGTCTTTTGTGTTGTCATTAATAGGGTATGAAGTCGAAATGAGGGGTATTCCGGACAAATACATAAAAGAAATTACGAATATTATGTGGTCATTTAATTGAGACGGGAAAACAAACCAGGTTGCCCGGGATACGTGTTACCTACCTGCAGAAAAGGGGGGTATCAACATAATAAATCTTGATGATTTTGTAAAATCTAAACATATAAAAAGTTTACATAAGATTATTAACACTAATGAAGACAAATGGAATTTGATCGGAAAATTTTGGTTATCTTCTCTCGATTTGAAATACAACACAGAGTACTTTATGTGTCAATGTTCAGACTCCAACCATGTATTTGTAGAGATTTTGTCTCATTTGCATTTACTCCATATCCCTTCATTGTTAATCCAACGTTTTAAATCAGTGTAAAATACCTAATTATTATAAAAAAAAATGGTATTTTCATGGGCTAATTGTTTTGGGGGAAAAACAGTTTCAACAAAGCAAGAAGTGTTGAATCAACCATTATTTGGAAACAGTAACATTTAAGATAAAGGAAAGTCTCTTTATTTCATAAGTTTTTTAAATAGTGAGCTAAAATATATAGGTGATTTATGGGATGATCGTGAGAAAACATTCAAAAGCGCAACATGTATTTTTAATAATTAAGTAGACAAGCGAAACTGGATCTCAGAATACTCAAAACTCAAATATTCGATCCCAAAACATTTTGTAGATCTTCTAAAAAACGATCATGCCAATTATGATCATTTGAACATTAAAAAGATTCTGGTTACAGCTCCATGTAATATATTTAAAGGGGGGAAACTGTTAGAAAACAAAAAAGTTTTACTAAAAGACATACAGTCCGTCTTCGGAAATTCGCCAAAACCAAACTGTGAATTAAAATGGAATATGCATTTTGGTAAAGAATACGATTGGACATGTGTATGGAAAATTTTTAAAAATAATGTAGCAAGTACAAAGGCAAATCAATTGCATTGGAAAATTATTCGAAATATAGTTTGATGCATCATTAGACCTGGTTTGACCTACCATTTTATTTATAGAGTGCCCGTTCCGAGTCGGGAATATGACGGCTTGCCAAAAATGTTCCGTGTCGGATTGTGTTTCCCTGATTCAGTCGAATGTTGTACGGATTTTCCTTGCTGGTCTCTCCCTTTGATCGATTCGGACTTTTGTTGTCACTTTTATTTATACCGAAAATAAATTAAAAAAGTTTAATCGATCAAATGGACTCGGTCACTTTTGTAAATCATCACAAGAAACACTAATGCACCTATTTTCGAACTGCAAAATCATTGACGAAGTTTGGACCACGTGGTTTGGACATATCTATTTAATTTTCTTGGAATCTTCTTACAAAACAATAATGAGACAGCTTTGAACAAATCAGACGAAAATATTATTCTGGGTATCATGGGCGAAACCTACACACGGAAAACTAGTTGCATCTTAAATACAATCATCATGACTGGGAACTTTATTATTTGGAAGGAAAGAACATTAAATACCAGGGGGTAAATACTACAAAATTAAAATTATTAAAAATAATATAAAAAGGAATGTTCCGAAATTTTTCAGATGGCTAGCAATACAAATGACCATTACATAAATATTGCAAGCTATTTATTTAGTTAATAAATGCGTCTGTCTATACATGTAATTATTATTGTGTATTTGATTTATAAGTTTAGTAATTTTACCATTGTGTGTAAACATGTAAACAGTTTTGTACGACGATATTGTCAAATAGTAGATTGTAGATTACCTGCATTTTTACTGTATAAACATTTCCTTTTCTTTGCATTCTATAGCAAACAAATGTATAGTGTACTTACCGGGGAGTTTATAGAGTTTACATCTCACAACTCATTCACTACTCAAGGGCTTGTGTTCGTTACAGTGACTTCCTTGATAAAGCTCAGTTGCTTACAAATAGACTTCTTAAGCAAGGGTACGTTACCAAAAACTTAGTCATCACTACAGAAGTCACGATCTTGTGGATCGCTATGGGATATCTGTTTCCCAGATGACAACAGATCTTTCCCTCTGCAACTAAAGTTTGTTTTTCCTTTATCGGATTTGACTTTACTACCGGATTTAACATGTTCAACACGGCGGGTGTCTTATAAGAAGCAGGAGATGCTTACTCTACCGGTACACCTGATCTCACCCATGGTTTTTACTGGGTCCGTGTTGTTCATCTGTATGTGTGTCTTCATTTTTCCTTTTTGTCCCGTACTTAAGTGGTGTCCTTGTTTCTTAGTGTTTCCGATGTTGCCATTGTCCATGGATTGTTCGTTCTTTTGATTGACGGTTCGGTTCTCACTTACTTTACCATTACCACCATCAAACTTTGAGTTATCATGTCAATGAAACTATTATGTAATCCATGTTCACAAAGCAAGTGTCTTTTTTATATTGAGCCGGAAGTTTAATTGAAAATCCACGGTGACCCAATTTTATTTAACGTACATGAGGTGTAAACAAACAAAATTAATGTTCCTATTGACTCATTTGATGTTTCCCTGGCATCAAACAGGGGCCCCTTAGTAGTATTCCCTGGACTATAGGGTAAATGTAAATCAGGATGCAACATGAATAAAATATTGTTACGATTAAAAAAAAAACAAAACAAAACTGTGAAACATACACTTCTTAAGCATGAGAAGCTGGAAAATTACTGTCCGTGTAAGGGAAATTGATAATTTGAAATTAAAATTGTCCCTTTTGTCGACAATTTAAGTACTGAGATGACCGTTTTCGTCAAATTTGAGATGTAAGTCAAAAACAGATGTGGATCTTTTTGTTTCTGTCGTTTCCTTTAGTTTATCTCTAGTTCTGGTGGATATATTAATTGGATCAATTTAGCAAGAGATGCGTTATTGATGGAAAGAACATCATCAATATATCTAGATGTAAGATTGAAGGATTTAGCATCTTTTATTTTATGACTTTTTTTAAGTCCCTGAAGGAATTCAGTCCCGTACGAATATTAAATTTAAGTCTGCGAGTAGAGGAGTACAATTGGTGCGCATTGCTGTTGATAAATAGCACCTTCAAATGTGACAAATTTATCATTAATTAGAAAATCAAGCATACTGCATACCTGGTTTTCATCGTAGCATACTTTTCCTGTTAAATAGGTTTTTGAAAAAAAAATTTGATTTATAACGTAATACAACATATTTTTTTAATCGGCAAAGGCTTTTTGAATGATGTTTTTGATTCGTGATGGGGAAGCGTGATATATAGTGTGGAAAAAATCAGCTTTACATTGTGTATTACATAAAGAGTTAAAGTCATAATAGGATATTTAAAATCCCGGCGGTTATCATGAGAGGCAGCCATCTTAAAAAATCATTAATATTAAAGTACGATTCTGATGAATCAGTGATCTATCAATTCATTTCAGTAGCCGTGTAATGCATCATTTCAGGATTTTTTTAATTGTGTCAGTGTCGTTCATCTTTGTATGTTTGCGTGCCTTCATTTTGTGCTATGCTTTACTACTGCCATGTCTTTGTTTCTTTGTTTTTCCGATGTCCTCGGATTATTCTTTTTTATCGACTGACGGCTCGGTTTCTAACTTTCTGTTCAACAACATAAAACTTTAAAGGGGACTACTTTCTAGTTTTTCTTTATTTGCTTATTTTTACCTTGGTGTCTCATTCATGTACCACTATGCCACTTTCTTAGCTCCTTACTACTTTATTGAAGGCAGGCAGAGATGGCCTGAAAAGTTACTGTGATAAAGTTTACTCAACGAGCGGCGTCAATCAAATGTGGGTTCTAAAAAAATCTAAAGATCTCTTTCAACAGCTATCCTCTAACAGTCTCACCCATTGCCATAGCATACAAACTTTTGATTTTTCCACTCTTTGCACTCCCCAGCCACACAATAAATTGAAAACAGTAATTTCTGATATGATAAATCAATGTTTCTGCACTAAAAATGCAGAACGCGGATACACTTATTTAGTTGTAGGGAAAGACAAAACATATTTTGTTAAGAACCACACTGAGTCAATCAAGAAGTATCATGAGAATGACGTAATCAATTCTTAATAGAAAATATAAAACAAAATATGTGTTGCGCAACAGCTCTGAAGGCCAATAACAAAATAACGAGATACATGAGTATGTGAGCTGTTAAAAAATAACTAAATACCGAAGTTACTGTGAATTTAAATTCTGCATATGCGCATTTCGACAACTTATGTCTCTTTAGTGCAGATAAAATGACTTTATAATCTAAAATATGACCTAAAGCACAAAAAACATGGCAAAATAAAAGAAAAGAAACAATAAAAAGGTCGACCGATATATTTCGACAAATCTGTCATCTACGAGTGGGTCGTAATGAATGAAGTAGTAGTTAAAAAATAATATATTGTTTACAGGTAAAACATCTTTGACATTGTGTGTACAGTTTTAAAAATAATGTATATGATACAGGTAAAAATCTTTGACATTATATGTACACTATTAGCAACATTATTAACATCCCAGCCACTGAAAAACATACGACATCGAGACTCATTAGTCATAGAATGATTGTTTTACGTTTAAACCCCTGGGTTTAAAGACCCCAGTCTGAAAATAATCCGTTGTTCCAACGTACTATTGTCCTGGCCTCCATGTAATTTCATTAGCACTGTTACTTGCATATCTTGTGGGCAGTGGTTAGGGAGTCTGAAATGATTGTCGACTGGGTAATCCGTATTATTACGGACAGAGCGGATGTGTTCCGCAAAGCGGTCACCCAGTCGTCGGTAGGTCTCCCCTATGTATATCTTATGACACTGCCCACATATGATAACATATACCAGATTCTGTGTTGTGCATGTGTATCCATTGTGTATGGTAAATGTGTTGTCAGGACCTCGAATTTCGTTGGTTTCTAGAGTATGGGGACAGGTAACACATCTCGATCTTTTACATCCTTTAGTGCCCCTGTAATTAGCCAGCACTACTTTAGATTTTAAGTTACTGCTGACTAGATGCTCGCGAAGAGATTTACTGCGACGAAAAGCCATGAGGGGCACTGATTGAAAAACATCAGCCATCAAACTGTCTTCCATAACAATGCTCTTAAAATTATTCAAGAGAATGTTGCGGATGGCTATGTTGTAGGGATGGTAATTGAGAACAAGAGGTACTCTATCATTCTGTGACTTGCGTTTTGGACGCAGAATATGTTGTCTATTCTGTTTACAAACGGATTCCGAGGCCCTGTCAACAACAGCTTTGGGATATCCCCTTGAAGTGAAGAACGATGTCATTTTGTTACACTGTATTCTGAAATCATCTTCATCACTGCAAAGACGCCTAAGTCTTACAAATTGCGACTTAGGAATAGCATCCTTGCAGGTTTTAGGATGAGAAGAGTTGTAATTCAGATAACAATGAGCATCAGTGGGTTTATAGAAGATCGAAGTTTCAATGCCATAGTCGGATACCCTGCATGAAATTTCTAAAAACGCCAATTCCGATTCACTTACAGTGAAAGTATATTTTATGGCTGGATGGTAAGACGATACAAAGCCAATGAAACTTTGGAGTTCCTGATCAGCATAACTAGAAACACCGAAAATATCATCTATGTATCTTTTGTAAAGATCAGGAAGGGGACCGTTGAACTCTGTAAACATTTTTTCCTCCAGATATCCGACAAACAAGCAAGCAAAACTAGGACCCATTTTTGTACCCATGGCAACTCCACCTGTTTGACTGTAAAAATCCCCATTAAACTGAAAAGTATAGAGATTGAGGACAAGTTCCGTCAATCTCAAAATAATGTCCGTGTCAAAATACGGATTGGGTCTCCTGTCCAAAAAATGTTTGACTGCCAAAATTGCATCAGTATTAGGTATGCTTGTATAAAGGGCAGTGATGTCCATGGTGAAAATCTTGCACCGTACACCGTTGAATTTTAAATCGTTGAAAATGTTCAAGGCATGGTTAGTATCCTTGACAAATGTCGGGAGAGTTTCAACGATCGGCATGAAAATATCATGCAGCAAACTAGAAATGTTTTCTGTAGGACAGCTGCAAGCTGACACTATTGGTCTTCCTGGGTTATGGGGCTTGTGAATTTTAGGTAGCATATAAAAACGGGAAGTTCTAGGTTCAGAAACAATCAAACGCTTAGCCTCAGACGGAAAAATGTCTGACTCAATGGCATTGGAGATGAGATCTTTGACTAGTTTTTGATTCTGTTTTGTATTATTGTTTTCCAGTTTGTGGTAAAAACGGCCATTAGACAATTGAGATTCAGCTTCCCGAACATAACAGTTTACATCCCAATCAACAACCGAACCACCCTTGTCTGCAGGTTTGATGACAATGTCCTGTCTCAATTTAAGTTGACGAAGGTCTGATTGTTCCTCAGAAGTCAAGTTCTGTTTTTTCAGAGGTTGAGTTTTCAAATTAGAGATTTCGGCTAAGCAAACAGTAAAATAACGTTTTAGGGTGGGAAACCAGGAAGACTTTGGAGTGAAGGTTGGGGCCTATGGTTGAAGTTTTGGAATAATGAGGCCAGATCTTGTTTTGGACATACATCCTCCTTGGTGTCTTTATCTGCAAAGAAAGCTTTGAGAATGAGACGACGGAAAAGAGACTGAATATCAGTTTGATTTTGAAACTGGTCGGCCACTGGTGTCGTAGGCACAAAATTTAGACCTTTGGACAGGAGACTAGTTTCAGCAGGGGACAACACAACTGTATCTGGTACACATTTCACAGTTTCAAGAGTTTGTGGGGCTTGTTCATCAAAAATATCCAAATAGGGCGATGTAGCCTGGTCAGAGGGGACAATGTTGGGAATAACTTCTGTTGTATTCGGAAGAAGATTGTTAAATTTACGACTCTTGCAATTAATCAGAAAGTTGTATATCTTTGAATTCAAACTACGAATATAGGAAACGATATGTTGAGCGAGTGTAAGATGGCAAGAGGATTGCAGTTGCTTTTTATAATTAATTTTTTGAGTTTGAAAAACTGCAATTTGTTGTTGTAAGGCCTGAACCTGAAGTCTGATGAGGGACAAAGAGTGTCGTTGTGAAACGCGGTGAAGCTGAGTGGCAAAGAGGAGTTGGTTGGAAATAGCAAACGACGGATTGAAGGAATGAGTAAAACCTTTGGGTATGACTTTGTGTCTCAGGCATTTACGTAGAAATTGTAAGTGGCTACTGTATCTTGTGATACGGGAAATACTGTTATAGAGTTGCCACGAAGGGCGTTGCACAATGTCAGGATAGATAGAAATGTAAGAGTAAAACTTTCTGTGTAATTTAGATAAAAATGGAATGTTGATAATGTTGCTAATAGTGTACATATAATGTCAAAGATTTTTACCTGTATCATATACATTAATTTTAAACACTGTACACACAATGTCAAAGATGTATTATTTTTCTTAATAGAAAAAAGTTTTGTCGATTTTTTTCTTGCACTCGGGATTCCCATTGGAACTAACTGCTAGCCGTTTTCAATTGATATCTTTCTTTTCTCGTATGAGGCCAAGTTTTTACAAGGCCTAACACAGAAAAAAAAAACCAGAAATATTTAGCCCAGTCCTTTAATTTTAGCTTCCGCTACATTGACGATGTACTTTCCCTTAATAATTCCAAATTCAAGGAATATCTACACCAGATCTACCCCAATCAGCTTGAAATTAAAGAGACTACTGATGAACTTACTTCAGCTATGTACTTCTTTTGATATACATGGACGTTTGAAATCTAACCTATATGACAAAGATGATGATTTGAACTTCCCAATTGTGAACTTTCCCTTTCTGTGCTGCAATATACCTACCCCTCCAGCCTAAGGAATGTACATTCCACAGTTGGTTTGTTACTGTCAAGCATGTAGTTTATACAGTGATTTTTTGTTACTTTCACCCCTTCAGAATTTCTGTGACCTTTATCTTGACATCATTGACAGATATGACGTGTCTGATTCCTAAATGAAAACAGCCATTTTCAGTTAGATTTCACGTCTTTATGGATTTGACATACCTGGTTTTGGCTCAACCGTGGATTGACTCACTGATAGTGTGACGGGTGCCGCTAGAGGAACAAGACATGCTTACCCTTCCAGAGCACCCGATGTCACTCTCGGTTTTTATTGAAGTTCATATTGTTAGTGCTCAAGTTTTTTTGTGTTGTCTTGTATATCGTATTGTTAATGTTCAGTTTTGTCTTCGTTAATGATGTCTGTGGTACTGATTTGTCCTTGTAAATGTAGAACTAGAAATTTACATACGCTTTTCAAACTTAAATCTTGGATCTGTTTTAGATTAGAGAGGTAACACGTACCAAAGATTTAAATTGGTATTGTCTAAGGTTAGAAAAATGACATTAACCAATCATCTACCAACAGATCTTTCGGTATACGGATTTCCAAATGTTTTGATTTTATCTGCACTGAAGAGACATAGGTTGTCGAAATGCGCACATGTAGAAACTAAATTAACAGTTACTTCAGTATTTTGTAATTTGTTACCACTGGATCGATGCCTCTGCTGGTGGACTGTTAGTCCCCGAGGGTATTCACCAACCCAGTGGCCGGTCGGTGCTGGCCCGAAAACCGATTTTCTTTGGAAACTTGCAATATCTACATTTAACCAAATTTTGTTCAAAACCAAGGAGTATCTTCCTCTGGCATAGCTCTGTCCTTGACTGATTTTGGCTTTACTATTTAGATTCCATTAGTACTTTGTTCTCTATCAGCCTTTACGCAAATTTCGTATATGGATTTCCAAATTCTATCTGCACTGAAGAGACATAAGTTGTCGAAATGCACATATGCAGAAACTAAATTAACAGTTACTTTGGTATTTTTGTTATTTCAAAACTTTATATGCCTCACTGATATTATGACAGGTGTCACTATTTGAGCAGAACATGCTAACCCTTCCGGAGCACCTGATGTAACTCCCGGTTTTCATGGGAGTTTACACTATGATTGCCTTAATTCTTAACATCGTTTTTTTTTTGCCGTGCATTGTGGCTGTGTCACGTCATTGCTTTGTCTTTGTTTTTTCTGATGCCGTTTTGCCATGTCTTTTGATTTCGATTTTTTGTGATAATCACTTCCCTTATTCCTTCGGTATTCTACTGCCGTTGTTTCATAAAATTTTCTCGAATAGTTAAATAGTTTTAAGGTGCAAGAAAACAAAGTCTATCTTTAGATTTGAAAGTTTTCCCTTTTTTTTAATTAGAATACAACAATAGATAAGTAAAAGTGGCTAAAAACCAATCCCATTCAGATATTTTATCAGTTGCAATTTTAGACATGCTCTTCCATGTCATTCATTAAAATACATCTTCTGAGAATAACTCTTATGAGTCTCGTTTAAAGTCAAACAAGTCTCATGGAGACTATTTACGAATATCATTTAAGCATGTTTAGTACAGAACTGTTAAAACCAGCATTTAATGTAAAAATGAGCCA
This sequence comes from Modiolus philippinarum, assembly GCA_002080025.1. NCBI lineage: Eukaryota > Metazoa > Mollusca > Bivalvia > Mytilida > Modiolidae > Modiolus > Modiolus philippinarum. Next base: position 102,378 of record MJUU01014229.1, on the reverse strand, counting down.
AGAAAAGGGTCGTTGCGATGCATTTGTCTTATGCAGCAATACACATCTGATCTATTAGGTATATGCTCTATAATTTAAATCGCTGATTATTACAAAGTTTGAACTTATTGTAAGGACTTTTGCAGTGCACAGTGTACTCAACTGGTGCAGTATTTGAAGTGTTTATAAAGGCCTTAGTGCTTTTTAATGTTTTTATATTCTCCACAGTTAATGAAATTAATCACTGAAACATGATTTGATATCACAATAAATTTCATGGAGGATGAAATTCAAAATAAACCGTGCTGCCTAATATCCAATTCTATTTCTCATCAGGATTAATAAATATTTTTCTAAAAAGTTTTTATATGGAAAGAAATCATTTGTACATTTTAATTATTTGTTTTGATTGCTTCTCTATGGTACATTTCAAGTAGTAATACATGGAATTATTTTGCAATTTTTTCACTTCAATTAATTGACCGATTTATCTACTTTTGCAATGATAAAACGCATTTCGGTTCAAGTGAGAGTAAAGATTTTTTCACAGTGGGGAACAAATAAAAATGGTTCCATTAAATAGAATCAAATAGAAATTGAGTGTTATAATCCATTTCAAAAGTAGCAGTGGTTTTTGAGATGAAATAAAACTGTTTGTCATCAATTATTGATGAAAAATATAACCTACTTACAGTGATTTTCTGTAAATGTCTAGGTTGTATTTGCCTATGAATTTTATTGTTTTTTTTATTCTAAGTTAAAAGATCTTTACCACACAAGATATTGAGTTTATCAGTGGAATTTTCATTGAAATCGGATAAGAATTGACTTCAAAGTTATTGTTTGAAAAGATGGGATTTTACATGAAATACATAGGGGAAATGTAGGTGACGAATACTTTTGGCCACCCTCTGTACTCTTTGTATGTATCCACTTACAGACTTATTATTCAATGTGAAAGAAAGAACTATTTTTTCCGTCAAAGGTACAATGGAAGTCAATCGTTCATAATGATGTGGACAGTTTCCAAACTGAGAACTGGAATGTGATACAGATTTTAATCTTTTTAAACTCTCATTATTTAGTAACTTCTGTATTCCATATTACCATCAACAAACCTATGACTGAAATTCCATATTTATCTGGAGATACTATATAATGTAATTGTATAAGAACTCCATGGTGTGTGCTGGGATCTTATACAACAAAGCTTTTAATTACAATTCTATTTTGTTTACTTAGTTTATATGACGATGAAGCTTTATCTTAGGTATTGCTAGGTCAGTTGCCGACATTTTTTTTTTGTTGAGGAAGATGAATACAACAATTTTATATTATACCATGTCTATATTGTTCTAGGTGTAGCGTATTACAGTTTTATGGTACACGATGAGATGTCATAAACATACTATTTCATATAAATGTGACATTTTAATATTTTTCTTATTGTATATATACATGTATTAAGTGTATGAATATCATTGTATCTCAAAAATGAAGAGTTTACTAAATAACGTAAAATAATTATGTTACTTTTTGCAACGTCATTATAGACCCTTTCACGATAACTGCGGTTCTGAATTTTGCACATGCGCTCATATGCCTTTGAGTGGGTAAAATTCAACGTCTTGATTAATTGTCCTACGACGTCATTTTTGCGGGAACTGTTTTTATTTTCCACTCAAAATCGCAGGACCGCAGTTATCGTGAAAGGGTCTATTGTGTACTTGTTCTTTAGAAAATAACTCATGGAAACACTTTCATATTGTCAAATTTATCCATTCTATTTAATTTTATTTCAAACAACGGCAGTAGAATACCGAAGGAACAAAAGAGTGAAATTTACAAAAATCGAAGTCATAAGACACGACCAAAAAGAGAACACAGAAAACAATGACGTCAGACACAAAAAACAATGACGTTAGACAGATACGAAGCACAGAAACAGAAATTACAACATACAAAACAAAGGCACTCACAGTGTGAACTCCAGTCAAAATGTTATTCGAGTGCCAATATCTCACTTTTTTTATAATACCAACTTTTCTTTCAGTTGACTCGATGAGTGCCCTGTGGTTGTTTATATGTTGCAATTGTTTTCTACGAGTCTACTTGTCAGGTAACGGATGACAGCAGATGTAAGAAAACTTTGCCAGTTAATTGTATGTTTGTTGTCGATCCAGTATCCATTGTATTAAAATAACGGATATAGAGTTGCCCGACATTTAGCATCATACTGGTGCTTTAGACCGACTGAAATTTACAATGAGGCATGAACACAGCTCATTGTTGTAGGTCTCATGGTGACTTCAAATGAAGAATAACAAAAAAGCGTTGTTTAATTGTTCGTTTTTATAATGTATTTGTAAAGGCTTAGAGATGCATTTACTCCATATCCTTCTATTCTTAATATAAAGCTGATTATCCACTGAATTTTTGGAGATAAACCAAAGTTTCGTCCGGCCAATGTGGGTTACTGCAGGACTGAACAAAATTAATTGCAGTTGTTAAACTTGCATGTTCTAAAGATTTTATTTTTTACCTTGACCTTTTCTCATTGTTACAACATGCATGTATACTAAATCAATTTTAGGGTATATCCAATGGTTTCAGGGGAGATAATAGCAACCATAAAAGAAGGCAATGTTTCTGGGAATATGACGTTGACAAATGTAACGTCACAAAGTAATTCCCATTGTTGTTTCCGAGGTAAAGGGAAAAAAAATTATCTTCCAGTTTGACGGACTTTAAGGGGTTACCGATGGGAGATTTGTTACAAGTTGCATATTTTTATGATTTATTCAGAAACAAACCTATATCGTTAAAGACATTTTTGAATAGCCTACTATTAAAAGTACATGATGTCAAAATATCATAAAATCACAAATATGAGACGTCTGTAAAATAGAAGTTGTAATAGGACATTTTATGTCACTTCTACCGTAATAAGGGCTTCATGTTCATTGATTTAAAACTTGACTTCGATTTTCCTTAATTTGGTAGCGATTGGATTGAAAATACTCGATATATCATTTTTCAATCTAGAACTTGATTTTTTTTAATTAAAAAAAAAACGCAGAAATGAAAAATTTTTTACCTCGATTTCCATGGAAACAAGATCGGTGACCTTATATTTTCTTGTAGTTTTTGGAATGCTCGTTACTTGTTTCAAAACAATCTAAAGATTGTAAAAATGACAATATAACATGAAACTGTTGGATATGCCCTCAGATATTTCTTAACAATAGGGAGTAAATGAAAGAATTAATACAGACAAAATATAGTATATTTATTGCACTTATATACCGAAGTAATATATTATAAGGCGCAAATCTTATAGTATATTGAATATCAGAGGCATATCGTTTATTGTCAAATCTACGAAAGCCCAGAAAGATCATACGACATTAGAAATTCGATATCCAATATAATGATTTTCGAAATTCAAGATTCAATTTCCGATCTTTACATATTCGAAATTCATAATTCAATATCCAATCTTCGAAATTCGAGATTCTATAACACAGCTTCGATATTTTAGATCCGAAATACAAATTCTACAATAGAATAGCCAATCAAAAATGCATATCTTACTTAATGCCTACGACTAATTTACCTATTGCCGCTAACATCTAAATGTGATTGTAATTTTCTGATATTTATTATCTTTCCATTTTAATATCGGCCATCTTTGTACGTTTGCATGTTGGTCAAATTGAAATGCATAAGCAAGAATTAAAATTGTGCAAAATTATATAATTATGCATCTCAGAACAGCGTTGTCTGAATGAAGCAATCGTCTGCACGTTGTTAAGATTATGTTCTATAATGACATAACCAGTTACGTGGGTTTATCTCCGGAATAATATACCCCCATTTTGCTTAGTGTATTTTTCAATAAATTTCCAAATTGATACGGAAACATGACCCAAAATGCATCCAGAATTCTTGGCAGTAAAAGGATAACTTACATAAACGACGAAGACGAAACAACACAACATAGAATAAACGCCACAAAAAATAAAGCACTAACAGTGTGAAAACAGATGTGTCATCAGGTGCTCCGGAAGGATGAGCATGGCCTGCTTCGCATGTGACAAATAAAATAACCCTAAAAGCATAATCATTCAACACGAAAGCATCATTAATATAAAGCTATATATTCAGTATATATTTTTCTATCAACAACAACATACCAGTACTTTCAGTCATAGTGATGACCAAAGTAACCACTATGCTTTTTATTGTGCTATTTCTACTTCTAAGCATATAACCAAATGAAAATTGATGTTTAGACAGAAATATAAGGGTTATTTTAGGACATATTTTTTGCTATTCTGGTATAAAAAGTGTCTCTATGTACATTTTATTACCATTCTTGACGCAAACTAATATTATAATGCTTGTCTATTCTAAGAGCTGTCGAGGCAAATTGACTTTGTAGTTAAAAAATGATAACACACAGATGTGTTTTATGCAGGGCAAATTCAACCATAAAATAAATTATGCCATTGAAATTCAGAATGCTTTTGTTTATGATAATTTAATCAGTTAAAGCTGCTCATGTCAATAAAATTTCTGTAAACACATATTGATTCACATGTTTTTTTCAGGAACTTATAATAAAAGTTTTAAAAAAAGACGTTTAACTTTTTGCAACTTGTACTGCTTACAAATACCCATTTAAAACAGAAAATCCACACCATATTTGCGTTCCAATAACTTGTTGTTCATGTTTTCTATGAAACATCTATGCAATGAAATAGTATTGTTCATATTCAGAAATCATGTGTCTTCAGAATAGCTGCACACAGATTTTGTTCAAACCAAAAACCAAAATAAGTTTCAACCCTTATGGTAAAAAATATATAAGTGGAAATCTGTGAACAGGACTCTACATGAGATGGTTGTTTGACTTTTCAGCTTTTATCTATTAAAATTTTGAAGAACATAAATTCCACACAATACATTTTAATTAAACAATCAATGAAATATTTATTTGTTTAGAATACTTAATTATACGTCTTTCTATATTTACTGAATTTTTCAACGTTTAAAACAGAAGAAATATATATTTTTTAACAAATAAAGGGATTGATTTGAGATCAATGTACATAGGTAATCAGCAAAACATTGCTAGATCTGAACATTTGTATCAGGATATATTTGGTATAGTGCCCTCTGTGGAATTGTAACTCTCGCTGTTATGACATCTTTGGCAAAACCACTAGCACTCCGTTCAGCGCCCTAGACAACCTGGCCATATTTAAGCTATATAAAATATAGTAAGCGGATGATACCCCCTCGCAGGTTTAATGTAGGGTTGTAACAAGAGTGCATGTTTTATAGGAGCTCAGGGCAGATCAGCTGCAATGAGATACTGGAGTATCGTATACAGCAGAGAGGATTCAGTGTCTTTCGACAAGGAATGCCGCCACACAAAGTTATTGTTTTGAAATAGTCGTCTATGGTATGCGACAACTCTAAATACTATATCTCTCCAATGGATAATAACGTAAAACATTATACTGGGCCAGATAAATAATTCACATATTCGTCTGAAAATCAGCCATTATTGTTAGATTTGCAGATTTGTATCAGCAAAACTTTTGGAAGTTGCCTCTGTGGGACTGTTGTGGCATCTACGGCAAGATCACCTGCATTATCTCGAGCCTTAGACCAGTGCCACCTTTGTCATATAAAATTAACCTTTTAGTTACCAGGTGATACTACTACGTAGGTTTAACAAAGGATTGTAACGGTTTATATGATTAATAAATTATATTCAATGTATGGTAAGGTGGGCTGCAAGGGTAGAAATGTATATTTCCAAATGCTAACAGTGATTAACATCTTTTTAAAGCTATTGACATAGGATAATCGAGCAGGGTGGTAGGCTGGATTCGAACCCATGCCTTAACAGGCACAATCCGCCTAGCAGTCTCTACTCCGTAAACAACTTTAAAAATTTGTAAATTTGTGTCTGTTGTGGGCGGAGTCAAAGATACACAAGGTAGGGAAAAAATTAGAAAGAAAGAAGCTAAAGAGTAATTACAATGGTGATTTTATAAGTGACAGTTAATAGTATTGCAGGCAGCTTTCTTTATATATTAATGATACTAAATGTATGGTAAAGTCAGCTGCAATGTAGAAATGTATATTTCCGAATACGAACAGTCATTATTAACATCTTTTTAAAGCTATTGATATAAGAAAATCCAGCACTGTGGGGAGCTGGATTCGACCACTGTTGATTGATACAGCGATGTATGATCTGTTAAATTACATCTCTTAGGTAGATACATGTATATACATCGCTGTCCTTGTTCCATTGATAATGTCTTCTATTTGGAAGACATTCTCAATTGAACAAAACTAGTCATCACATCACCAGTCTCCTTACGAATGAATGCGCAATATAAAACTTCAGTACATTCCACTACAGGGACATAACGGTTTAATTTATCATAACATGCTGTAATTGCATGTCGATAATCATCGAAATTTAAACATTGTTTAATAATTGTTTTCCTCTATCACCTTTAAAGTGGATGACATAACATCTTATTGCATTAATTTTCATACTGTCATCAAATGTTCAATGGTGAAATAATTGTTCATTAGTTTAAACACCCCCTCAAATTTACTCTGAATTACATTAATATGTTTGCTGAAGCAAGATACAAACTGTAATGCCGACTATAGCATCCTACATAATCATGATAAACGCTGCATTCTTGTCACGCAATCGACATCAGATTTGTTAAATTACAGAAGACTGTAAATATCTTTTCCACTTCTATTTTATGGTATTAAAGACAATTATTCCTTTTGTAGTTTGACTTGCGCACATGAATCGCCATGACAGCTGTATCGTTTGAAAGGACTCTGTCCTCACACAATAGGAATCCCTATGGACATTTCTGACTGTCGCATCGGATAAACAAAAAATTGCTGGTCAGTGGTCAACTGTTTTACACACTCTAAAGCCTTAGTATTTTCTTTCTTATAAAACAATATTGTTCGATTCAATTCTATAATTTTGGCTTCGGTTAAGCGAGTCATTATATAAACTTCATTTTGAAAGTGTCAACCATTCCTTTCTGTAAATTCTAGGTAAATTTGAAAATCGACAATTTCATTATACTGGCAATGTAGGGAAATATCAACAAAAGAAATCACAAAACCTAAAGAGTCATTTATTGATTATGTTACATATTTCTGATTTTTCTAAGTAATCAAAAATATCCTACAATCTTTACAGCAAAACATACAACCATGGTTGGCATAATAATCAATAGACCTACAGAGGTCGCAAAAATATTCGTCATTTCCTTATAAATTTTAACCACTTTATCCCCCCCCCAAAAAAAAATATTGGCAGTCACTTCTCACCCAAGTTTAATAACATTTTTAACACAAGATATAGACAATTAAGCTGATTCAGGTCATATTTACGTACAATTTTGTTCATGAAATTGTGATTTAAACATAGTTTAATTTTAAGTCATCTAAAACATCAAAAATTTACCATCATATTCAAACTGATTATCTCTTTTAAACAACAAATGAGAAATTTTCATCAAAATGTACAATGAAACTCTATAAAATTGTGTGTTTGGTGGTAAAAATCCTATTAAAATCGAATACTAAATGACTTCAGAATTATTTTTTTTGAAAAACTGTAGTTTAAATTTGAATATTTTTGGAGAAAATACAGGTGACGAATACTTTTGACCACCCTCTGTAAATCTATGCCATTAAATTTAGACTAGCTGAGAAAACAACTTTTGTCAAAGACTATACGAAAAAAACGCAATCAAAAATAAGGTTCGAATGCAATTCATTGGGCTACAGGCGACAGAGCAAACAGATACAATGTGTGGACCTTTTTTACGACATTATCCTGCCCGAATTGTTCATCATTGACAATAATTTTAGTACTGTATTGAACTGTTCTGAAATTAGTATTAACTGACATTCGACGAAAACGTATTGTCAAGTGGGTTGAATGGCAGGAATCATCGTTCATTGGTCTGAAAATATGAAATAACGGTATTTGTTTATTTATTTTCTATTTACTAATGGTTAATTTATTATATTTTTCTTTTATGTGTTTCTTTATTTTCTTTTAGACAGAGTAGGTTTATATTGTTCTGAAGACTGAAAATGACAACTGCATAGACTAGTAAATCTGTACTGTCAAAAATAAATGTATGCGCAGTCAAAACTGAATCAGATGAAAAAAACACGCTTAAATAAACAGGGCAAGCTTAGATTTTTTCCAGTGAAAATGGAAAATGTAAAGTAGTCAATATTTCCCGCTATCAGTAGGTAATTTTTCATTATTCATTTAAAACATTTTAGTTCTACGTCCAACAACATGCGATCTTACACATTTTAATTAGAATTTTACTGTACATGGTTTGACCATTTTAAAAATTTTTTATCGATAACTCATAGTTGGAACTTTATTTTTCGATGTTGCCATTGTTCTTGGATTATTCGTTTCTAAAATTACTTTTGCTAGTGCCGGTACCAAGTCCGACTGTCTCGAGTTCCTGTCGTTGTTTCGTTGTTTACGTTTGTGTTTTGTCTTATTTGTGTTTTTTCTGTGTAGTTCCCTAGCATATTGTGGCATGTAATTATAATTTTCAGCCATTGTAATTGTTTCCTGTTGTCCCATTTATTTCATTTACATTTCTGTTCTCATTTACTTTGGAAAGTTTTAAGAAATTTACTTTTACATAAAGTGTCTTTAAATGGGCAATTATTTAGTTGGAAGTTAGTACTAAGGGCGATTTTTGCTCTGACGTAGGACGAGTTAAAGTAATTTTGTTCAAGATAGAAAACATCATTACTGATATAATAAATTTTCCTTAAAAATGAAATTTTTATCTATCCGCCTTTTCCTATAATATTGAAAGATATTTTTGAATCTATAGTCGAGAAGAGCAACACCCATATGACAAATTTTATGTCAGATTTATATTTCTGCTACATATTTAATGCCTATAATAAAAGACAATAAGAAAATAGTGAAGTTACTGTGAAAATTAGTCTTTGCATATAGCCATTTCAAAATGATAGGAAATCCATAAACCGAAATATGTGTAAAAGCTGATAGAGAACATATAACCAATATGATCTAAATAGAAAAGCCAAAATCACCTAAGGACATGCAAGGACAGATACTCTTTCGTTCAAACAAAATTTTGATCAATAAGATATTGCAAGTCTTTTAAATGAAATCGGTTTTCAGACCAGCACCGAAGTACTGGCTACTTGGTTGGTGAATAACAGTCCACCAGCCCCGTGATAATAAATAACAAAATACCAAAGTTACTGTGAAAATTAGTTTTTGCATACAGCCATTTCGACAACTTACAAAAATGTATGTCTCTTCAGTGCAGATCAAAGTAAAACATTTGGAAATTCATAAACCGAAATATGTGTAAAAGCTTATAGAGAACAAATAACTAATAGAATCTAAATATAAAAGCCAAAATCATCTAAGGACAGAGCTATGCAAGAGAGGGATTCTCTTTAGGTTAAACCAAATTTTGTTAAATACGAAAATCGATTTTCGGGCCACCGTCTAAGTTATAGGTACTGTGTCGGTGAATTCTCTCGAGGACTAACAGTCCACCAGCCCAGTGCTAATAAATAACAAAGTACCAAACGGTTTGTGAAAGTATAAGTTTCTGCGACAACTTATGTCTCTTCATTGTAGATAAAAGTCAAAACAATTGAAATCCATTGAAGGAAATATGTATGCAAGCTGATAGAAAACAAATTATCAATATGATCAAAATACAAAATCCAAAATCAGCTATAAAAGACACAGATATCAGTGAGAAAATCCTTTGTTTTAAGCAAATTTTTTTTTAAATAGATATTGCTAGTGTTTAAATAAAATCGGTTTTCGGGCCAGTATTTCGGTGCTGGCTAGCATTTATGTAGTTAGATCATATATTTTAAGGATTCTTTTCGTTCTCAATTTCACTATGTAAACAATCTAAAATTTTTGTAATTTTTCACCGTCAAACACCGTACAACATATTGACTTAAAAGTTTATCTTTTGTAATCTTGAGAGTTTCCTGTTAACATTTACGTAATTCTTTTGCTGCTTTGATCTTCGCCAACCTATGATGTGTTTTTCAATTAGCCAATAAAATAAAATTTCTTATCAAATAAGTTACATCATAAGTCTCTGATGTTTCTTGTATATCACTCGATTATTTTTTATCCATTGATATCGACATCTCTCATGCCTGTTAGTAGATACATTTGTATATTTGATTAAAATTTGACACCACGTGTACACCTAAAAGAATTAAAGCTGGTTAGTTTCGGCACCATGCGACTTATTTTGTAGATTTCACTGAAAAAATATATATAAAAGTTTATAATTTTTCCTCATTCTATAAAGAAGAACATGGATACAGAATTGGAAGGTGTAGGTACCCAAAACAGTTTCTGTCGTCAGTCGTCAGTGATGTTTAGGGCTGTCGACTGTCCTAACTTCCTATCGTTGTTCACCGGGGGGGGGGGGGGGGGTCACTTCATGTGGATTTGGGTACAGGCCTGCCGCTGGCATTTTGAAAATACCCCCCTTTCATATAGTTCCCCCAACAAAATATTGACCCATTCATATTGTAAATTTCAAAAATAAGCAACCCTACTGTATAGTAAAAATATGTAATTGGGAGTCATAAAACCATTATTTCACAGCAAGAATGTTCTTAAACATCATATAATGATAAATACTTGATTAATTACGGCAACAAGTAGAGATTCTAGCCATTTGGGGTTAATTTACGACCCATTTATATACATAATGTCAAAAATTACTACCCATTCATATAGTTGACAGCTGCAAAAAACAGGCCCATTCCAGCGGCACGTCTGTATTTACCTCTATATAGGAAGTGACCCCCCCCCCCCCCGTGTCGTTGTTTACTTTTGTCTTTCATTTGTGTACATTGTCCCTGGATTTTTCGTTTTAGACAGAAAGTTCGGTTCTCATTTACTAATGAGCCATGATTTAGGTTTACAGAATCTCTCATAAATCAAATGGATGCTGCAGTAAATTTATTTGTAATAATCTGATAGATTATTGGATGTATAAAAATATGATAGATCCTTTTATTGGTATGCACTAGCTTTCATTAGAGAGGTATCGACAAAGAAATGACATTTCTATGAATAGATAATTTTGCTTTAACAAAAGTTTAGGCATTTGCAATTTAAAAAAAAAAATCATAAATATTAAATGTGCATGGAAAGACATTTTTTTCATTGTTTTGTAGTTCTTGTGGACAATTAGACATTTTATGGCTGTATGCTGATTTAATTTAATATAATTGATACGGTAAAGGTGCCTTATGAAATCGAAATAATTTTTTATTTATGTGAAGTATGAGCGGAGATGATCTTCAAAGAGACCGTTCGAATTCAGCCAATAAATAAAATACAAAAATACCGAAGTTGCATAGAAACAGTAAATTTCATTATGCTGTACATTATGCTTGTATGAAGATAGTGGTGTAAGAACGTAATTTTATTTGCCTTCACAAGGACTAATATAACCAGTTATATTAGTCCCTTAAGGTGGTTTTTTTGGGGTATAAGCGAAATCCATCAAAAATTTTCAATAGTTTGCAGAATTAAACTTCAAAAATGGAACTTCCGTAAAATTAAATAAAAATTAGGGGTCATGGGCCATAAAAGCTCACAATCTTTCACCGAAAATGGAGATTTTTTTTTGTTGAAATGTTAGGGAAAATTATCATTATTTCAAAATTATTCAAGTTACATCAATGAGAATTTTGATTAATTTCATATATAGCCCCTGTATTGAACTGTCTAAAAGCAAAAAGAAAAATGGGGCCACGGACCTTATTATGTAATTATTTCACAAAATAAAAATTTTCGTAGCGATTTCTTTGTATTTTTTTTAATTAACTCCCTTGCTTTAATTTTCATTTCAAAGAATTTGCCAGTACAAATACTTTTCTGAATTTTTCGTCTAAATTGAATGCTAAACTAAGAGGAATGGGTCCCATTATTTGTGTTTGAGCGATATATTGTAAAGATTTGCTCAAATTTTAAAATGTTTGTATATTTTTTAATAAAGAATACCTATAAAAGCATGAAACATGAAATGAAAATGGCAGAATATTACCGAACCACCTGAATACACTTTTAATTACGCTATTAGTTAAAAGAAAATTTCTCTTAATAAATTTCAAACTTTGGTAAGCATTTATGGCTGAAGGACATTTGAGTCTGTGAATTTAGATACTGCATATGCACATTTCGATAATTTATGTGTCTTCAGTGCAGATCAAATCAAAACACTTGGAAATTCATAAACCAAAATGTGTGTAAAAACTGAAAGAGAACAAATATGATCATATAAAATCATATAAGGACACAGCCATGCACGAGGGAGATAATCCTTAGATTTTAACAAAATTTCCCTAAATTTAGATATAGCACGTTTTAAAATAAAATCTGTTTTCGGACCAGCACCGTTTTACTGGCTATTGTATTGGTGAATATCCTTGAGGACTAGGTTATGAATAATGTATATAGGTATCATGTAAAATTATTACATGCATACTTTCTCCAATCAATATACAGTTGGGGTAATAACAAAATTACCGATCAGAAATCGTCAAGAACCAAAATCCAAAGGGCAAAAGTCAAAGCAGGGGCAAAAACCACCGGAAATTGTCAACTGCAATCGTCCTGATTTGGTACAGTTCAAAAGAAAGTTATGTCGAACCAGGTTGAGAAGCTCTTTGATGATCAGATGTAATCATTAAACATTATGTTAATTAATTATACTATAACTAATCCGAGATTCTGATTATCGCAAAATATTCAACGAATGATCGAATAACGCAGTAATTCACGAATGCGCGCAGCGCATGAGTGAATTACAGCGTTTTTCGATCATGAGTTGAATATTTTCGATAATCAGAATCTAGGATTAGTTATTGTTTTTATTATATAGATCTTCTTCTCTTAAATGTAGTGGTTTATTTTAAGATTCATTGCACGAACTACGTTTTTGATGTTAATCCGCTGAGACGTTTACTTAACAACGACGTTGACAACGTCTATTGTGACGTCACTTCCTAGAGTGAAATTATGGAAAATAATTTCACAGTTAATTATCACTTTTATTTCACTGAGAAATTTCAATCTTTCACTGCAATCTATATAATAACTATTTATATCATTATTACACATCACTTAAAAGTCAAATGCAGGGGTCATAAAGAATTTATCAAAACTCTTAAAAAACATAATGCACATATTAAAACACATTAAAATATAACAAGTCTGTTCTAGCTGAAAACTTTCATCCTAATTGCAATTGTAGTAAAACAGCATATTTATTTTCCGTTCAAAAACTCAGGGGTAAAATTGGCTCAAATCTTTACATGACAAACATATCATTCCCCTTGAAGTTAATTCCAAATGAATATAGCTTGTTAAATTGTGATTATTGTTTACATAAACTAGTAACAAAAAGATGCAACCCTCTTGAAATTGCTTAAGCGATGAGAAATATGCACGTGTCCGTGAAATTTGCTTTTGGATCCAATGACCTGAGAGTTTAACATGCATACTGGCCTCTCACTGATACTGTCGATGTCTACTGAAATACATGATGATTCTTTTATAAACCTTTGAGTTTGATTTTTTTACCGTATTTTGACAGTGTTTTACCAGCAGACTAGGCTACTCGAGCCAGCCGCGAGCACTCCATGACCCATCTTTCAAAATAACCTTTTTTCCTTCTCCTTTTCGTGGTTGTTGTCATGAAGTTAGTAGTCTACCTGTTTTGGGTTTTATTTGTATGTTTATTATACTATAGGGAAACGGAACAGAGAAAGTGGAGGTTTGGGTACCCATAAACCGGCTTAACCCTACAGTTGGCTTTTGCTAGTTGCGGGACCAAGTCCGGCTGTCCCGAGTTGACGTTTGTCTTTTATTTTTATTTTTTTTTTCTTGTGCAGTTCCTTGATACACTTTGGCATGTGACCGTGTTTTCGGCCATTGTAGGTGTTTACTGTTATCCTTTTTTATTCTATTTTCAGTTTCAAAAAGTTTCTTTCTCTTAAAATACAAACACACTGCAAGAGTATGTGTATTCATTATAACAGTCAATAACAATGACAGATACATTGAACATTACCTTGCAGCGAAAAAACACCGTGATTTGTTTGAAACTTACAAGGAGTAGCAACATTAAATAGTATGCAGGTAGGGATAGAAAATGTCAGTTCGACTGGTTTTTATTTACTATCCTAGAAATGCATTTGAAATAAGATGTCAACTGAAATTCCAAATCAAATACAGGTAACATTGATATACCATAACCTTTGGATTTCCGTTATTTGTCGATCAATATTTCGCGAATTGGAGTCAGTTGAAAGATGAACTGCCTGGAGTCTGTAAAAAGTGCGAAAATTCATTGCAAATTACAAACGGGAGTATTTGATGTTACACCCGGATTTATGGAGAGTTAATATTGCCTTTGTTACTTATGTAACAAGTTTTTTTTCGTCCACCTGCATTGTTTATTTGCCTCATGGACTTTGGCTCTTAACGATTCTGTTCGGTAATTTTGTTATTACCCCAATTCCAAATACAAATGTTATCGAGAAACCATGCTTCCTCACTTTCTAACAAAACACTTTTATTTGGAATATTCAACGTGATTGTATCCTTGTGATCTTACTGATGCAGTGTGAAAACTCTCTTTGTCATCTCGTCTTAATCGTTTCTCAAGTTGGGTCGATGCAACTGCTGTTGGGCTGTTTATCCTCAGAGGTTATTCACAAACCTAGTAGTCCAGTATTTTTGTGATAAGCCGAAAACCGATTTTATTTGAAAACCAACAATATCTAAATTCCAAAGTTTGCTTAAAACTAAGGAGTATCTCCCTGATGCAAAGCTCCGTCTTCAGCTGATTTTGGCTTTCGATTTAAATCCTTTTGATTATTTGTTCTCTATTAGTTTTTATACATCTTTCGATCTTCGGATTTCCAAATTTTTTTATCCTATCTGTACTGAAGGGACATAAGTTATCGAAATGGTCATATGCATCTCTAGAGTAAATTTACAGTAACTTGGGTATCTTGTTGTTTATTGCTTAACATATTCATATGTTTTTCTATTGTCCCAGGTACTATTAACATTTGGTTTGAAAATACAGATTCTTGCCCTTTGTACCAGTATTTGTACATTTGTTTCCTGTTTCATTTCATCGTTATTAAATTTGAAAACGAAAACACTGTGCTTAAGCTAAATTCAAATTTCCATTGGGAAACGAATGCTATGTTGTATGTTTCATTCCAAACTACTCAAGTTGGATGAAGCCTTTCTATTAATTAAAAAGAAAACATAAATGGAGAATGCATTTAAAGGAAATCTTAACTGTTACTTCAAGTGTGATATGCAACAGTTGTTACGAATAGGCAAATGATTTAATCTGTGTGCAGTGGAACGTTTCGTCATTTCTCTCAACGAACGAAAATCTTGATTTAAGAATCGTCAAAAACAGATCAGTTCCGTGTTACTAAATATTTCAAATATTGTATGATGTAAAAGTTCAATAAATGAGAAATTTCTCATCAATATTGTAAAATTAATGTAAGGCTGAATCGTTTTATATTGAAAGAGAGCATGGAGTAAAATTTGTAATGCCAAATAATAAAGGTTGAAGAAAACGTTTAATATGCTTCATTGGAACAGGTTTCATCGTTCGTATTCTATTTGAACCTCCAGTGAAATATCTTTGCCTAAAAAGTAAATTTTACTAACAAGTAAAGACGAAAGTCTATTTTTCTGAAAACAGAATATCTAAATATATTTTGCCGTCAATTCTATAAGACTGAAGCAAAGATTATTCATGAAAGAATTGATTGTTATTTAACGGCAAGTGATAAATACTTTGGCTATACTCAGGACGAAAGCATATATCTTACTCCCTAAAGTAACATACACATGACTGAAATTGTAACTGTCACTATAACACTCAAATACCAAAATATTAAACTGGATTGGTTATACCAGTGACTGAAATTGTCATTGCAACTAAATAATAAAATAGGGTAATAGTATATTATGAGGTTTCGATTAAAATGTTTTTGTTTTTAGGACATCTTAAGCACTACTTAGTCTAATTGTGAAATTGAGAAATGGCATATTCCATGAGTTTTGAATTGTAATTGTCACAAGAACGCATTTAGCACAACTATAGTAAATTGGAGATCTGAAATTGAAATATACCACTTGGCTTGAAATTTGACTGTCAGTTAAGAAAGCGTTTAGTACTACAATTTATTAAATATACAATTTGATACTATAATAACGTTAGATCAAAAGTGTAATTGGCAGTAAAATAGAAAGGGAAAACGGTGGAAAATTGATTTATTCAGTGGGGAAATAACAAAACTACCGATCAAAATTGTCAAGAGCCAAATCCGAAAGCCAAGTATCTGCAAAACCACCGGCAAAATTGTAAACCGTGACTTGGTGCGGACAATTTCAAGAGAAATGATGGGTTCAACTGGTTTAATGACGCGCCACATCTCTCCTTCCATTGCAATAGTCTCCGGCATAAGTTAAACAGCAATTCCTATCGGCATGAAAAGAAATTTTCATCCCACTACTAAGTTAAAAAAGAATATTCTCCCATGTATGTCTGTAGATATTTTTTTAGAAGGGATTCTAACCGAAAGCCGTATTTGGTTGCACGTTTAGGAGGGCGTCTGTCTTCAACATATGCTTCCAGGATATCTCACGAAAAAAAACAAATGTAACTTGGCAGCATCATACGAAGAATCATAAAAAACGCTCAATTAATAAATTGAGCTCATTGCAAAGCTCTGTCCTTAGCCGATTTCGGCTTTACATTTAGATCATATTGGTTATTTCCTCTCTATCAGTTTTTAAACATCTTTGAGTTTATGGTCTTCCAAACATTTAGATTTTATCTGCACTGAAGAGACATAAGTTGTCGAAATGTGCAAATGCAGAATTTAAATTTACAGTAACTTCGGTATTTAGTAATTTGATGTATCCGAACAATCATAATATTCACTAATAAAATATAAATGGAACAGTATACATAATATGCAAACATCCTAGAAAATATATGTAATTTTGTCACGTTATATATTGAAGGATCGTTATCAACGGAGACGGTTTTGGGATTCGGAGGGATAAAAGATGAAAGAAAAAAGCATAGTGTAAAAGCAAAATATGGAATACCAAGTAAAATTGTCGAATATCAGGAAAGCAAAAAGCTATTGTAATGCCCATTTATACAACAAAAGTTTTGATTGGTCAGAACTGACCGTCAATTCCATCATCTACACACCTGGGACATGACCGTGATTTGATGGTTAAAATATCCGTTTAAAGGCTCCGCTACGCGTCACCTGTAAACTGCATTGTGACCGTCAAATCTACGATTGACGCCCTCGGGTATTCAAATAATGTACTGTTATTGCTTAATTCAATTCAGCGTAGGTATGCACAAGCAATGAAATGGTACAATTAATTCTTTACCTAATTCCAAGGATTATTAACCTTCTAAATTATATTTTGACCATTATTCTGATGTTGCACAGGGTTATTTTATTCTATTGTTGAGCATTTTTATAAAATTGATTGTTATCGAAAGGAAGGATGTCACATGCGTCTTCGGAGTGATCGCAAGAACAAAATACGCATTGCTATTTTTGCATTATATTACATGTGGCATATTCCTTGAATGGCTGTCATTTTAATTGAAAAAGAAACTCAATACATCTGTATTAATCAAATTTGTATAAATAATGTCTTTTTGTTTTCACCGAAGTAAACGATTTTTTACAGACAGAAACTAATAAAGATGGTTAATGAGTATAGCACTGTAAAGACAATGTCCATAGATCAACTCCATAATAAGTCCGCAAGGAGAGAAATTTTCCAGGACTGAAGATTGGTAACAACAATAAAAAGAAATAATACTTATCCTGACTTAACAAGTTAAAAAGATAACGACATTAGAATTACATCTCTGTTTTCCCAGACGCTACACGAGAATTTGAAATATTGCGACGGAATTGTGAATGCAAAAGGCCTGGAAGAAGATTTAAAAGTGGGCATTTTGTTTATTTTTTCCGTTATATACTCAGACCTGTTTACCACTACGATTTTGGCGTAGTTACTACGATTTTTGACCTCAAATTACGCCCTACGCTTTCACCCGCGATTTCTACGCTTTGATACTAGTGAGGTTGAAAAAATATTTTTTGTTGTAAAATTTCTGCATCTTGTTTCAGGACCTTTCTTGATTGTTATGATTGTTTAAAAGGTGTGAAAAAATATACAGGTAAAAGAAGAAAGATATAGTGGTGAATGGGATAAGTTTGCATTGCCACCGAAAAATGAGAGAAATGGGTAGGGGCAAGAAATTTAGCTTTCTATACGGTCCAATGAGACTGCTCTTGTACCAGGAACACAGAACTGCATGGGGCGTTGGGTTCGAGGTCATTCTTTCCGTATCATGACCTGACTACCCCGTATAGATCAGGCATTTCCTTCACCACCCGGGGAAGCGCCCGGCAGCTCTGTAGAGGAGCTCCTGAGAACATATTCAGGTACCAGAAGGTCCAGGTGATCCCACCATGCACATGGATGTTGGTACTTTTATTTTATACAGAGTACGCAAACAGGTTGCAAATAATGAAGTAATTGCTAATGACAGGCATAAAACTTTAAAAGACCACATTATTCAAAACTGCAACTGGTGTGTGTATTGCAAGGGTCATCTGGTGAATAAATTTACAGGGGCTCCCTTTACAGTGCTGCCGGGAATGTGCCCAAGTGATGGATAAGGGAATACCCTGTGTATGCTGCGTAGTTGGGTCATAATATTGAAAACCTTACCGCGAATCATTGCAGTCAAAATAGGGAAACACCAGGCCGAATGCAGTATAAGATAGACCCCATTATATTTTTCTTAAAAGAGCAGACTCGGGATTCGCGTGGAAGTCTAAATTTCCTGTCCCTACCCATTTCTGGGTGACTTTCAAAACTTGTCCCAGATGTCCTTCCACATTGATTTCTTTCTGATTTTATTATACCATATTGAATTAATTGTTTTCGTAATCAATCCAGGGGGACCGGCTACAGTTCTACCAGGCGCATTCCCTGGTGGTGGTAAAATGAATGCCTTGTCTATGTGGGGTAGTCGGATCATAATGGCGAGCCACAGGAGCTAAGCTGTGTGGAGAAACCCAACGTCCGATACAGTATGAAGACTCCCATTCAAATTCCTCAATACAGCAGAATTGCTGGGGATTGTAGAAAAGGCTAAATTTCCTGCCCGTACCCATTTCTCCAATTTTTCAGTGCAAATCAAAACTCGTCCCTTCCACCATTCTGTTGTAAGCGGAAAATGCACCCAGACCCAGAGCTTAAACTATACAATAACCCTATAACTATAGTAAAAGAGGCCAAGTTCCTTGGTTTAATTTTTGATAGTAAACTTTCATTTCTTCCCCATATCAAAATGTTAAAAAACAAATGCCTTAAGGCATTAGATATTTTAAAAGTTGTGTCGAGTACCGACTGGGGTGCGGATAGCACTGTTTTATTAAATTTATATCGATCGTTGATTCGGTCAAAACTAGATTATGGATGTTTTATTTACGGTTCCGCCCGTAAATCATACATTAAATTACTAGATACCGTTCACCACCAAGGTTTGCGTCTTTCATTAGGTGCGTTCAGAACTTCTCCTGTGGAGAGTCTCTACGTTGCAGCTAATGAACCATCCTTGGAAGAAAGGCGTATTAAACTTGGTTTACAATATGCAACAAAACTTAAAGCGTATCCTTCCAATCCTTCTCACAACTGTGTTTTCAAACCTCTTCACAAAGCTGACTATGAAAAACGACCAAACGTTATACAACCTTTTGGTCTTTGTATCAAACCACACCTTGAATCTGCTAATATAAATTTAGATGAAATAGCTCCTATAGAAACTCCCAAAAAACCTCCATGGCTGAACCCAAAACCAACATTTAATTTTGAACTACGCAAACACAAAAAGGATGATACCAATCATCTGGTTATCCAGCAGGACTTTGCAAGAATTAAATCTGAACATCCTGAATACTTGCAAATTTACACAGAT
>MJUU01014229.1:38738-71022 GCA_002080025.1 Modiolus philippinarum | reverse complement strand
TATGGTTGGAAAAGTAGATTTTAAGTCTTCGGTTTAAAGTTTATTATTGAAAATAACCAAAACAATCCAATTTTTTTGAAAATTTTAATTTTTTATAACCATTCGAAGGAGTTTATATGTTGCGAAGTTAAATTTTAATGTCTTTTTAGCATGAATATGGTTGGAAAAGTAGATTTTAAGTCTTCGGGTTAAAGTTTATTATTGAAAATAACCAAAACAATCCAATTTTTTTGAAAATTTTAATTTTTTATAACCAATTGAAGGAGTTTATATGTTGCGAAGTTAAATTTTAATGTCTCTTTAGCATGACTATGGTTGGAAAAGTAGATTTTAAGTCTTCGGTTTAAAGTTTATTATTGAAAATAACCAAAACAATCCAATTTTTTTGAAAATTTTAATTTTTTATAACCATTCGAAGGAGTTTATATGTTGCGAAGTTAAATTTTAATGTCTTTTTAGAATGAATATGATTGGAAAAGTAGATATTAAGTCTTCGGTTTAAACTTTATTATTAAAAATAACCAAAACAATTCAATTTTTTTGAATTTAGACTTTATAATAACCTTTTGAAGGAGTTTATATGTTGTGAAATTAAAATTTAATGTCTTTGAAGCATGAATATGATTGAATAAGTAGATTTTAAGTCTTCAGTTTAAACAGAATCATCAAAAATGAACAAAACAATTCAATTTTAAAAAAATTTTACTCAATAATAACTTTTTGAAATCATTTTTTATGTTGCAGAGTTAAAATTTAATGTCTTTTATACATGAATATGATTGGAAAAGGAGGTTTTAAGTCTTGGTTTTAACTTTATTAATAAAAATGACCAAAGGAATTTAATTTTTTGAAAATTTTAATTTATTATAACCATTAGAAGGAGTTTATATGTTGCAAAATAAATTTCTTTATATTATCATATCGCCGCTCACGATTGGAGTGAATAAATGAGTTCAGCAGTGCGCTCCTTTCGTGTGGACTGGGATTAGTCCTAGGTGTGGATGAACTCTTCAAATCGTAGTTTTCATTCATTTCACTCGTGTATGCATCTCACATCATTAAGTTGAACATTCTTTCAGCCGTAAAAGCTAAAATAAATAAATAAAAAAATAAATAAAATAAGAAAATTAAATGTAATGAATCAAAATCATTGTCCGTGCCGCGTTTAAAGAAATACAATGGAATGATCAGTGTCACTGAGGCGATTTATGGATATTTAAAAAGTCATGGTCAACTGAACTCTTTATATAGTATACGTTTTTCATATTATGTACTGATCAATGTCACCGAGGCGATTTATGGATATTAGAATTGAATTATAGATATTAAAAAAAATTCTTGGTCAACTGAACTCTTTATATAATATACTTTACCAATACTAAAATGATCTGGGTCACAAAGGCGATTTATGGAGATTTGAATTATAGATATCAATAAATCGAATTATGGAGATTTGAACTGAATTATAGATATCAATAAATCATTTATAGATATTAATAAATAGCACCATTTATTGATATTTAAAAATGATTTATAGATATTAATAAATGATTTATTAAAATCTATAAATCGTACACTATTTTAAATATCTATAAATCATTTGAAAATATCAATAATTCATTTCTTAATATCAATAAATCAATTTTTAATATCCATAAATAAAGCTGTATTTATTGATATCAATAAATACTGATTTATAGATATCTATAAATATTTATTAATATCTATAAATGATTTATTGATATCTATATTTATTTATTAATATCTATAATTCATTTATAGATATCAATAAATAGGGAATAAATTCCACAACGGCTTTCCATACTTTATGCTTTATTGTTTTCACTGTACGATTGTCAAATATGTGTTTCCTCAATAGAACATTTGTCGTATAATAGTGTTTTAAATCATGGATTAGCCTACGCCCATATCTGAGCCCCGCTGTGTTATAACTTATTCTCGAGTTTTATCCTCTATACATTTGTAATATATTTTGCCACGTAACACCCAATTTTCTTGTCATCAAAGGCTTCAGCCTATCAATAATTTTAGATGAACTTGTTCTTTTATAAATGTTCTTTCACCTGAAGTATCGATTTAAAATCGTAGATTTCTGGATTTAACCTTACTACATATTCGGGCGGGTGCTTCTACGATAAGTGTGATATGTTCACTCCCGAGAACAGAGCTCTTGTGCGTTTGGAAGCGGAAATAAATGCCATAATATCATTAAGGGAGTATGAGTGTTAGAAATTTTGTAATTAGAATTAAAATTCTGACCTTTTGTTTTGGAGAGCTTTGCTAATAGAATAAGACTAGTAAAAAATTTTGAAAATCAATGTAAGAATTTTTGAGATATTACACGTCAAAAGTTTGGCGGGAAACGGTTCAGTCTAGCATTTTCCTTCAATTTCCGTTAGCTGATTAAAGATCTTAAAATATATAAAAATATAATTGGAATTTGATGAAAATTTGAACATTGTCTATTTGATGCATTTTAAAGTGATCCTTGACCAAGAAAATATGATACATGTACACAAATATTTAACCCTGTTTAAAGAACTGGATTCCTGTCCAATTAAATAAATATTCCGATTATGCCCTTCTATAATAGTAACAAACATGCACAATAATGACATCTGTTAACAGGATTTTAATGGAAGAAAGGTCCTGGAGAGCTTCAAAATAGTAAATAATGTTCATTAATTGATAAATTTTGTTTTGTTTTGTAAAAGAACATTCTCGATGAAAAAAAAACCAAAAGTCTTATATTAAATCACCTCGCTCATCATTTGTGAAATTTTTGTAATATATATGTTACAGTACAAATTGGAATCCAGTAGGATCCAGAATCCTCGTAGTACAAATTTGAATTTTAATTTCTACTGGGACAAATCAGAATTCCGATTTGTACTGGATTTAATTCAGTACAAAACGGAATTCCAATTTCTACCAGGACAAATTAGAATTCCAGTTTCCAGTACAAATTGGAATTCCAATTCCTCCTAGGAGAAATTGAGATATCCTGATTTATGCTAGTAGGATTCTGAATCTTACTGTATTTCTAGTGTGATCCAGAATAATACTGGATACTTTGTTTAATAGGATTCTGGATAGTACTGACTTTTATAATTTTGTCATAAGAAGTATGTATTTCACAACATTTAAATTTATAAAAACTAAGTACTTAAACAATAAAATGACAATTGACATAATTTTAATAAAACTGAGCATTTATTGTAACAGTTGGTGAAATTCTGTGACATTTGGTAGAACAGTGATTTTTCGATTTACGATAAGGGCATCGCATAGTATTGCATTTGCCAGAAAAATTACAATCTGTGGCTGTTATATTGCCATCTTCCAATGAACGATTTTTAAACATTACATTGTGTTAAATTGCAGCTAGGAGTATCAGGATTCAGGGAAACAAAAACTTTTTTAAATCATCAAGATCAGTTTCAGAAAAGTAGAACTATGCTCAAAGGTGTAAGAACTTGAAGCAAAATATCTTTATCTTTTATACAATTAGACAATTAATCTTATTCTTACGAACTTAATCATTTAATTAAATGACCTCCAAAAACAGCGGATTGGACATATTACTAATAGTATTTTACTTCTCTACCACCGTTTCTATTGATTTAATTTAGTAGGATCCAGAATCCTACTAGTATAAATTAGGATATCTCAATTTCTCCCAGGAAAAATTGGAATTCCAATTTGTACTGGATCAAATCCAGTACAAACTTGAATTCTAATTTGTCCCAGTAGAAATTGGAATTTAAATTTGTACTGGATTAAACCCAGTACAACTCAGAATTCTAATTTGTCCCAGTAGAAATTAGAATTACAATTTGCACTATGCGGATTCTGGATCCTACTGGATTCCAATTTGTACTGTAACATATACATATGTAGGAATTGATAAAAGCGATAAAAATCGAAACATTTTTTCTTATAAAATGTTCACTTTATCCCAAGCAGCACTCCAATGCGTTAGTTTTGACAATTTCTGTTGTCGTGAAACCTTCCAATAATTTTTATAGTAATGTAGCATTCGATTTTGTGTTTTCCCTGAAGCCAAATGTCCGTTATTATGTAGGTGTTGAAATTTGTCCATTTGACAGTATGCGATATACAAATAACCAATACAATAAAATGTCATGTAATCAAAACAGATTTAGTTTTACGTCATCGCTATCTCATTCATAATGTAAATACTATAGGATACAATTCCAATTGAAGCAATCATTCGGTTCATATAACACTAATATTCAACTATTCAGCCACAGCATTCTTGTAGAAATAAATCGCAATACAATTATTTCCAATATTAGGGTAATTTTCGAGCTATATGCTATTATATAATTTTAAATCATAGATTAAGTCCTCGTAAAATTTATGTAAATCTTCTCTCAGTGAACAAGTTGTGCGTGTGATTCTTGTTTAAATTTAGTGCAGAGAGCAAATAAATGTTAATAGTCTGCAATATAAAATCGTGAGATAATTGGTATGATATCTAATATGACGACTGCAACATTAAGATTTCATTCCGGTCTTTATTGAGCATTGGCATCCGTGCTTTCATGACTTGGTTTTTTTTTTATTTTATTTTTTTATTTTTTTTTGTATGTTTGTTTGTTTTTTTTTTTTTTTGTCCTTTTTTGTTCGTTTGGTTTTTTTTTCCTGGGGAGTCTAAAAGGTCTTCCGTTGATGTCGTGTGTTTTCCCTTGTCCGACTGTTTCCTTTGGTATTCGTTTATTAAAGCATTACTTACACACATTCATTTTAATAGATGATTCTTAAAATATCAGTATATCTGATCATGAAGGATATGCATTGCACATAGTTTATAGTTCATACACAATCATAGCCTTTGTTAAGGTCACTAAGTGACGATGTTTTATCGACCTTGGATATGACCCTTTGACGAAGCGATGTGGGAGGTCAACGTGCATTTCTCGGTCGATATATAAAGATTAATACATGGCCTTTTCCATATCAGCACGGTTATCATCCCGAGATCCCCATATCAGCACGAGGCGCCAGCACGGTTATCATCCCGAGACCCCCATATCAGCTCGAGGCGCCAGCCAGCCTCGAGCTGATATGGGGGTCTCGGGATGATAACCGTGCTGGCATGGAAAAGGCCATGTCTTAATCTGTTTATTATATACTTCCAATTAGAAGTCATCATAACACCCGGGCTGAAATAGCCATATCACCAGTCTGATAGGGATATTTCAGAACGAGGTGGTCTGATATTGCCATATCAGACTGGGTGAACTTCCGGCTTTACTACATATGCAAAACAGAACATATTTTCGCTAAGTATGTAATAAAACAGGCGCCTCGGGCTGATATGGGGGTCTCGGGATGATAACCGTGCTGATATGGAAAAGGCCATGTATTAATCTCTATGTATAGACAAAGTTAAAAGGCTACAATTGTTATTATTATTTTCTTATATTTTTAAACTCCTGTGATTTGTTCAATTGTGGTCACATGATCTTGTATATTTCTAAGAGTTCTCAATAAATTAAAGAATTTACTTTACGTATCGACCTCTGCTAAAAATAGATCAGTTTTACATAATCATTAAATAAGGGATAAAAGACGAATTGACTTTAAGCATTGACCTCTTACTAAAATTATATATAATAAAAAGATTTTGTTTTATTAAATTGAAAAAATTCTTAAATATGATTGGTTTGTCTATTTCTTATATACAAATCTGGCATATTTAGTTCCATGACTCTAATAGAAAATACGCATCCGAAAAAAAATCATATATAAAATTGAGATTAATTAGTGAAAGTCCTTGTAAAAATCCTAAAATTAGGAAAATAATTAAACTATTATAGCCTATTAAAATTGTTCAATGGGAAATTTATTGACATGAGAAGGTATATTGACACTCGGACTACGTCCTCGGTCAGTATATCTTTCTCATGTCAATTTCTGCATTGACCTCATTAACAGGCTAATTGTATATTGCAAAGTTCAACCAAGTGGCAAAACTTTCACTGAATCGAAGTCAAGATTTACAACCCACGCCTACATTCTATTACCTTAAAAAAGACTACACAATATATACATATCAACCAAAAAAGGTTAAAATCATGACAATTTATACAATGTGTCTTTTTAAAGACCACAAATCAGTTTTGGAATGTAAGCTTGTGGTGTTAACTTTGACTTCTGTTCAGTAAAACTTTTGCCACTTGGTTGACCAATGACCGTAGCAACATCTGACCCCCACCTTTGCCTTATTTGACTCAAAAACAATGAGAGCTCTATTCCCTATCTATGAAGTATTCATATTATTTAAGTTTCATTCAAATTCAGGCATTCTGAAGTACGATTCGGAACATTTGAATTCGTACGCATTAATTGATCACTTATGCTATACATGTAGCTGCAGTTATGAAGATTTATGCAGAATTTTTATATATAAAATTCTATTACAAAATTGTATCACGGTGTTTCCGATGTTGTTGTTGTTCCTGGCTTGTTCGATTTTGTTTGTTTGTTCTTTTTTCATTTTTTTTTTTTTTTTTTTTTTTTTTTTTTTTTTAATTTTTTTTATTATTTTTATTTTTTTAAATGTTATTCTTTTATTTTATTTTTTTTTGTTGCTTTTTAAAATTTTTTTGTTTGTTTGCCTGTTCGTTTGATTGTTTGTTTTTTTTTACACTAATCTGATCATTGTACTTTCTTGTACTTTCTACGCACTATAAACATGTGCAGAAATAACACTTTGAGCTATTTGAAGCTGGCTTTTTTATAATAGTTTGACTCATATGGTGATTTATTAGGGAAGGAAAATATTTTCGATGTGAAAATTTTACTACGCAAGGTAATATTTTGTTATCTCTTGAACAAGTTGGGTTTCTGGAATTTATCTTGTAGTGAACAATATTTTTACATTCACAAATCAGCGAAATGTGCAAATCGTATATTATATGACTTTATGTGAGATTTTTCGATATCACAAATGTCTCGGCCCGATATGACTGACCTTGGACATATAAAGGATGCCGTTCTATAACCCTTTATAATCGTGTGTCATCACTTGTCATAGGAATTGCATTGTCTCCATTTGCCTTGCAACTACCGTTTACATGCAATGTGAGATCCGTATTCATTTTTTCATGTGACAATTTGCTGTCCCCATTTACCATGTGGCAACCATTTCCTCATTTGTTTTTGACATCCATGTCCTCACCAGAAATGTGACAACCTGATTTCATTACTTGCTACGTGTTGCCCATTTCCCCAATATCTTCACTTGTCATGTGAAAAACATGTCCTCGATTTTCACGTGGCAAACCTATGTCCGGCTCACTTGACATGTTAAAACCCGATGGTCCTCACTTGTCATAGGACAGCCCTATGTTCTCACTTGTCATTTGACAACCATATACTCATTTACTATGTGGAAACCATGTTAATGATCACTTGCCATTTGACAATCCAGTGTCCTCAATTGCCATGTAACGGCCGGACTTCCTCGCTTGCACGTGACAACCATGTCCTCACATGCATGTGACAACCATGTCCGCGCGTGCCATGTAACAACCCGATGTCCTCACTTGCATGTGACCACCATGTCCTCGCTTGCCATGTGACCACCATGTCCTCGCCTGCCATGTGACAACCCGATGTCCTGACATGCTTGTGACAACCCAATTTTCTCGCTTGCCATGTGACAACCCGGTGTCCTACTTGCCATGTGACAAACATGTCCGCACGTGCCATGTTACAACCCAATGTTCTCTGTTGCATGTGACAACCCGGTGTCCTATTTGCCATGTGACAACCATGTCCGCACTTGCCATGTGACAACCCAATGTTTTCGCTTGCCATGTGACAATCCCATGTCCCCACTTGCATGCATGTAACAAGCAACTCCGCATTTGCCATGTACATGTACAACCCAATGTTCTCCCTTGCCATGTTACAGCCATATCCCCCTAGTTTGTGTGCTGAGCGTATTTTAATTAAGACTGACTAATTATTAGATTAAACTCACAATTAATCATTTCTAATACCCATAAATAAAAAATGATTTTGTATATTTATTGGTTTCTTTTGGTGCAAAAAGCGATGCACCTTGAGTATAGACAAGTATCAACCGGTGAACAAAATGTTCTGATGAAAATTATTTTGTAACATACTTCATGTACCATGAGTTAGGTTGACACTCACTGTTTATCCGCATATTTTTTTTTAATAATTGATTATAAGTTCTGGTTTTGAATAACGAGAAAATATGTAAATTTACTTAGTTTTCCCTTTGAATTACTTATCTGTGCTGTTTTTAAGTTGCATAGTTGCATAATATATATAATCAATATATTTTTCCAATACCATATGCAATTAACAAATTGCCTTCATTTATATAAAGGTGCTTGATACTAATAAAAATCTAGTAATATTTATCTGATGTTGGTTTACAAGTCTCAGGGGAGATAACTTATTGTCTGCATGTTCCATTCATCTCCACAACATCAGCAAAACATACAGGGTGATAAATTTAATATTGACTGGCAATATAGTAACCTTTATATGTAGGAATATAACCCAAAAACCTTTATATAATAAATTAAATGAATACCACTGAGAAAAGTATATATTAAGATTGAGATATTTCATTTTCCTAGAAACATGATGTAATCCTATATTCCACAAATGTTTTATGACAATACATAAGAGTTGAAACCACTGGGCACAGAAGCTGGATCCGATGGCTTCTATAGAAAAAAAAGGAAACGGGGCATGTGTCACAGAGACAACAACCCAAGGGGGAGTAATAACAACTCAAAGCCACCATAAGATCTTCAATGAACGGTGTGGAAACACACTCCCACACCCAACGGCAGGTCGGAGTCGGTCCCTAAATAAAGAGTAATCAAGTTAGCGAAATAAACATCATCCTAGACTCTTATAGACATAAAGTAAACTAACTAGAAAACAGACAAGACACACAAAGGCTTAATAAATTTCCTGACTTAGGACAGGCGCACACCTGCTGCGGCGGGGTTAAACTAGTTTTATTGGACCCAAACCTTCCCCCTATAGTCAATGTGATAAAAATAAAAACACTCTTAACAACAGTAAAATTCAGTTAGCAACAGGACTGAGTCAAAATATCTACATTTTAATTTCTCATAATAAAATATTAAGATATGAATTGTGACGCTGTGACTTAAATCCAGGTAAATCTGATCAGCACTTCTAGCGAGTTTGTTTTTCTTTTATCCAAGATCTCTCCATCTTTAACATTTCCTGACCGGTGCGGAATATTAACTTTTTTTTACTAATGAGAGATCAAGTCTTGTGAAATTTGCTGCCAGATCTATGCGGTAGACAATCGTCAAAACAGTGTCTACAATTTGAGCAATGATTGGTGTTTGATACTTTTGAAAATCTAGTAATGTATATCCAGACATCTTGTTTTGAAAATCTAGTAATATATATCTAGACATCTTGTTAAATCTTAAATTGTTTAAGCTTGACAAGCCTAGCTTTCAAACATTAACTAAACCCAATGTTAAAAAAAATTCATAATCAACTCGTTGGTTGTGGAAGCTATATTATAAAAAAAAATAATACTGTAGCTCTGATAAATATTACTGTGAACCTCAATCTAGCCGTTTTGAAAAATTTCACGTTACAAAAACAGGAAAACAGCAAACACCTACAATGGCCAGGAACTACAATCACATGCCACAATTTACAAGCAAACTGCACCAGAAAAACAATAATGAAAACAAGAGACAAACATAAATAACGAAAGGAACGTTACTACATTTTCACGTTTCATATGAAAACAAAATTATTGTGATAAAATCGAAAAATTCAATATCCCATTCCCCATTACTGCATAACTGCCTCCCCTTATGTTATCAATGGTTGCAAGTGTTTCATATAAATACTTGTCTCGTAATTTCAGCGAATCGAAAGTCAGGTACCCTAGTGGGATTCGAATAGCCACCTTTCTACTTTCTTGCTATTGCAGTTCTTACTAGATATTTAGCAGTGTTGGAGGAATCATTTTCCCCTAGCAATGCAACTTAAGGCATTATTTTCACTACAAATGTACGAGACGTGTAATCGAATAATCTGTTATAATGAAAACGCGTCGGCAAATCGAACACTCCCTTATAATTTGCATTTTAAACATATAGCCAAGGAACTATTTAAATATGTTGTGTAGTTCCCTGATATAGCAAGTCGAAAATTCACGATAATGACAAAAATGTGATCATAGGCCAGTTTTATTTCATAAATTTCAAAAGTCATGCACAAGAGCACATTTTATTGCCATGAAACATATGGTGTGTTGTTAATATTCTTCGATAAACTCACAAAAATATTATATTCATAAATGCATCAAACATATGGTTTTATAAAAATATCGAATCTATAAAGACAACAAATAATCACAGTTAAAAAGACAGAGAAAAGTGCGATTATCATAAGATAACAGTGTCTTATCTGTTCTTGCTGTCTAGTGAATCTTATGTTTATTGAATCTATATTAATGTAAATACTTTGCTCAGGAGGTGTCGAGTTAGACATGAGGCATTATGGATTATTTTACATTATATGTTACTTAACGGGCTTTAAGAAGATTAAAAAATACTGCGCTGTTTTTGTAGCTGATAATTAGATTGTAGTCGTGTAATGATCAACAGGGAAAGTGAAGTATACCAGAATTTGACATGGGGCACAATTTTAGAAACGTAACAGCATGAAAAAAAAAGATTAATTAAGGAATTGCCATAACAACATTGCTAGACGACATTTTACAAATAAAGATGAAATTCAAAATTATGTTTTTCAGAATTGTCTTTTGTTAGGTGTGACCTTCTGAATATTAAATGTCTGGAAACCATGATAAATGAAGTTACTTGTCATGGAAAAAACATTTCAAACATTCCAATTGAAGATTTTTTTTAATAAAATCACAGTCTTGCTGAGATCATCATTAACAGACGACGTGTCTTAATACTCTCATTGTGTTAGATATATTCTTTATTGATGAGATTTTCATCAAGATAGCACCAAAGGGTAAAACTAAGTAGTATACATGGAAAACTACATCACTTTTGTCATTCAAAGAATGTGATTAATTTTTATATATAAATTGAGATTGATTTTCCAGATATTATAACACCAGTTGCGTTACAAATGCATAATACATGAGGTCAAATTATAAACAAAATAAACTAAAAACGACAATAGAAAACGCATCATACCGCCAATAAAGCTGCGAACACAAATAATTTCAGAACTTTATTGTATACTATCAGAAGTTTATAACTAGTACACACTAATGGACTTCTATATGGACAACCAGTAAAAAGTGCATACACAGGTCACCAGTTTACGGCGGTCTGCAATTCCAAGTAAAATCGCAAAACCTTAGGAAAGCATGTACTCACCTTTTTTCCAAATGCCAAATACAAATATTGTACAGCTGTATATAATAATGCTTTCTTTGTAACATTGAAATAATAACTAGGATAAGGCCAGACATATTAACATATATGGTAGGTTGTAAGTTTCAAAGGGAAGGAGAAACATGTCTTTCGATAAGCTAAAATACGTTATCTTAAGATGGCGATTTTATGGACATTGCATGCGTACATTAAGGAAACGTTATTTAAGTATACTTACCCACTTTATATATATCTTTTCCAGAAGTTATATGAATAATAACAAGTCCTGTGAACAAGGTAGCGAGCCACATCACTAAATTCTGGAAGACTTCTGTATCAGCCCGGCGATACCACAATCTTACTACAAAAATTCTTCATCACTCCTGATATAAAACAAAACTAACCCATCATATCCTATTAATCGTCGGTAAACAGGTTTGTCAATTTTCTAAATTGTTTATTATTCGGTAACATCCGCTGGTTTCGGTATTGTATTACTCCAAAATCGAAAAAACCTGTTCGATTCTGTCATCTAAGCAAACACAAATAAGAATCTTGACTAACTTTGACACGCTATCCCATATTCATCAATATATTTTTTATTAATAATACTTCCATTTAATTGCTTTCAAATCAAATCAATTAATCACTTTGTAAAAATATAATTAAGATGATGATAATATATTGAAATGTATTTTGTTGTGATCAAGCAGACCTCGTAACAGTGAATGACGATGGGGGATCAATACACAAAAATCAATAATCTCTTCCTCACTTATTATCTAAACTTTTACACTAACATCAAATACAGGAAAATGTGTTTGTCTAAATTTGTAAATTACACCTCTATAGGCAGACTTTACTAATTTTAAATAAATATTTAATAATATTTGTTCAGGGACATTAGAGCAACTGCTGGTGGTGACATAAGAAGT
Source organism: Modiolus philippinarum (assembly GCA_002080025.1). Lineage (NCBI taxonomy): Eukaryota > Metazoa > Mollusca > Bivalvia > Mytilida > Modiolidae > Modiolus > Modiolus philippinarum. The sequence continues at coordinate 58,634 of MJUU01014229.1, read as the reverse complement.
AAGAAACCTTGCTTTAATGTAAATATTTCCGAAGAAAGGATTGTTTCCGTATTTGTATGTGGACAAAAAATCTCGACATAATTATAAAAAGGCGCCAATTAATTATATTTCTACAAATTATTTTTTGATGAAATCTTTTCACCGTAAAGGAGGATGGCAGTTTTTTTCCTTGAATTTTATTCCTTTTCTAAACACGACCAAATGTAGCTGCGGAACCGTAGCTCTTATGGTCTTTGTGCTGATTTTTTTATAGTTGCAGACCACTATGGTCCGCCAAATCGGAAAAAATAAAAGGACCTATAGAGCTACGGTTCCGCAGCTAGACCAAATGTTGACTGATTCACTTGTCAATAAAAAAAATATTCGTTTACAGACCCCGCTACTCATTGCAAATAATCTACATTTATTACCTTTAAATCTTCAGATGAGACCATTAGAACTTTTATTTCTAAAATACACATTTATGCCTCAAAGTTGTCTTACTCAAGCTAATAAAGTAAATACATTGATAAATGAATACCGAAGCAAAAAGGTAAAACTAAAACTCCAAAACATGGTAATATAGAGCCAACAAAATAGAGACAACAGGACATAATAGAAATAAATAATTACGCCACAAATGAGCACTAGCAGTGTACAGTTTATATGACATGAGTGAGTTCGTAAACAAAATTTCCATGTGCATTTCAAGTTAAAACGATCACTATTTAAAAAAAATGCTCTATAATTTATTTTTTGTCCGATTTTATAATTTTTTATACTGCTAAAGAGGGCTTTAACCAACAGCTTAGTCAATAGTTTTACTAAAAGGAATTCAAGTATAAGAATTAAAAAACGAGTATTCTTTGAACTTGGAATCAAATATTTTGGAAATCAAATTGGTGAAAATGTTTGTTCTAAGTGTAACAAATTTTGAAACTATGGTTTTAATGTAGAATTCCAAAAAAAATTAGTGGGCTTTGACAATTTCAGGAAATTTTACCGAATTTGGAATAAAAAAGGTAGAATTCCTCCCCCCAAAAAAGGGGTCTTTGAGACTTCAGGAAAGTAACAAAAATTGGGATAAACTATTTCGGAAATCTAATTGGTGAAAATGATTGCCCCGATCGAAACAAATCCTACCAGTATGGTTGCTAGGTAGAATTCCCAAAATAAGTGGTCTTTAAGACTTTTACCAAAATTGGAATCAATTATTTTGATTGTCCTAATTTAAACAAATCCTTGCATTATGGTTGCTAGGAAGCATTACAAAAAATAAGTAGTATTTAAGACTTTCTGGAAATTTGTCAAATTGGAAAGACTATTTTTGAAATCAAATGTTGAGAATAATTATCCTAAATCAAAACAAATCCGAAAAATATGGTTGCTACATGTAGGTAGAATTTCACGATATCTACCAAAGTGAGAATCGAATTTTAGAATTCTAAGTTTTCAGAATTTCGTTTTTTTTAAATACTTGCAAAAATATAGGATTATATGTTAAAATGTCTAAAAATAGCAGTTGTTGACATTTTCAGGACACTTGTCTCTGGTCCACGGTGATGTCCTGTTCCGAAAATTTTGGCCTTTTCTTTCTTGTACATATAATTTTTAGATTTTAGTTTTATTTCATATTTTTATTTTGTTGTTCTCCATACACGACAGCTATACAAACCTTCTTATTCTGTCTAATTTATATGACATTAAGTTGTCTCGCAACATATATTTTTATTGTTATTTTCATATAAAGAATACATCGCAGGATCTTCACCTTGCACAACTACTGAATTATCTATTGAACTAACTAAGATTTTTTCGGCATTAAAAAAAAAATACAAAAATATCAAATTTGCATAATAAACAGTTACTTTTGTTACGCTGTGTACGTGTTTCGCGAGCAACCAGACAGGCATCAACAATACTGTGAAACTATGCATGCCCGATGTGACATGTGAATACTTAAATATTCGAAGGATTTATGGGAAAATCTTAAATTCCAATCATTTTCTCAAATGCATTCTCTGAAAACATTTGATTTTTTCCATACTGTATACCACGCTTCCGCATAATTACCTAAAATCATGAATCAAAGGTATCATTCAAAACGACTTCTAGTTGGCATACCAATGGACACTAAGTGTGCTCCTCTACTCGCAGACTTGTTTTTATATACTTACGAGACTGAATTTCTTCAAGAACTCGTAAAAGATTAAAAAAAATGAAAGATGCTAGATCCTCCAATTTCACTTATAGATATATTGATGATGTTCTTTTCATTAATAACGCAACTTTTACTGAACTGACCCCATTAATATCTCGAATTTGATGAAAATGGTCATCTCAGTACTTAAACTTACGACAAAAGGGGCAATTTTAATTTAAAAATTATCAATTTCCCTTACATGGACAGTAATATTCCAGCTTCTCCTGCTTACGGAGTGTATGTTCCACAGTTAATTCGTTACGCAAAAGCTAGCACAAATGATACAGACTTTCTCATCAGACAAAATTATTCTTAATCAAGGCTTCAAAAAAGTATCTTTCACGCGATTATTAAAAAGTTCTTAAACATATATCAGTCCATTGTGGGAAAATTTGAAGTTTCGGTCCGAACCCTTATTCAAGATTCTTTTTTACTTAATACTAGGATAGTCAATTCTTTTAACTATCTACGACATTTCAATAGCAATTGCTGTTGAGTAAACTACCGCAATGGCAGAAGAGGCTTGGCATGCCATAAAACCGGTTTTCCCATCATTATTTTCCTGTTCCAAGTCGGGATCATTGGGGTCGACATTTTTTCTTGTGGTTTACACCTGATTTGGATTTGTGTTTCATGGACTTCGGCTCTTTACAACTCTATTAGACAATTTTGTTATTATGCCCCATATAAAATTTAATCCATAATTTAAAAAAATGTTGGACGAATTCGCATCGCATACCTTATGTGTCACAATCGACATTTTGATGTCTCTTTCAAATCGACATCATGTGTCTCTTGTTTGCATCAAGATAAATATCAAAAATCCAAAAGCTTATTGAACATCTATATCCCATATGCAACAATTCTACAACAAAATTAAATCCCTGAATGGAAAAGGGTAAGAGGAGTTCGCGTCACATGTGTCAAAATCGCTATCTTGGGCCCCTTGTTTGCACCAAGACCAATGTCGGAAATTCGAAAGCCTATTGCGCATTTGCAGCATATATGCAACATTTTTAAATAAAATTAAAACCTAAATGTAAGAGTAGTTCTTGAAGCAAAAACAAAGTGTAACGGACGAGGCAAACAACAATACCGGTATCCCCTTTCATTCGATAGTGCGGTGATAATTACAGGAAAAAGTATAGCAGTATAAAAATGTACAAATTGGACAAGAAATGAATTCTATCGAATGTTTTGAACAGTGACTGTTTTAAGTCGAAATGCACAGTGAAATTTTCCTTTGCGAACTCACTCATGTCATATAACTGTAAACTCCTCAGGAAACCAATGCATCATCAATTGTACAGGAAGGGTAAGAATGATCTCCTCCAAGTGACACAACGTCACTCTGATAACTTAAAAGTGCGGTCAAGTCAATATATGTCATTTTGGTAATAAATTCCGCAAAAATATTTAGACAAGATAACAGTAAATACCTACAATAGCCGAAAATTACAATCACAAGCAACAACCCACAAGAGAACTCCACTACAAAAAACGCAAAATAAACTATAGACAAACAAAAATAACTATAGGAACTCGGGATAGTCTTACTTGGTACCGGCACTAGCAAAATCTAGCGGAAGGGTTAAACCGGTTTATGGGTTCCCAAACCTCCCCTTTATCTATCCCGTTTCCCTATAGTATAACAAGCGTACGAATATAATCCAACAGGGGTAGACTACTAACTCTATGACCACTATCTTGAAAAAAAGGAATGTGACAAAACGTAATTTAGAAAGAAGGGTCAACTACCGGCTAGCTCAAGGAGCCTAGTCTGCTGGTAAAACACCGTCGCACTATTAAAACGATCTTTCAAATAATTGTGAGGGTTGAAGTGACAGCTGCAACATTGGTTTTACATTACCCTTTGTTGATTAATCTTTAAGACACTAATTTCGATCTTATGACGAAATTTCTGTAAAAACTACAGACAACGAAGAGGTTGTGAAATTTAGACGCAATATGCTGGAGATATAAGAATTGTACTGCTCAAATACCGGTACTTTCAATTGGAAATCACACTTGGCATATGTTTTGATTTCAGACGTCTAGATTTGTCAGTATAACGGTACACGTACAGTCATGGAGTTTTATTTAAGTGGGAAAAAATAAGATCTTCTGCTTAACGTACAATGTCGGATTTATAAGGGAGCATCGAATTTTAAATAGGCGTGTAGTTTAGGATTTTAATCAACCCACCTAACATCAGACTATACTATATATCATTTGGAAGCTAGTTTAGTTATCTATCCTTTTTCACCGTTCGTCAAATTTGGAAGTGGTCACGATTTTTTTTAATAAAGGTCAAATGTCAAACCTCGAAAATTCTGGTCAACTCATTTCAGTCTTTTTTGAATTATTAATTCAAGGAAGTATACCTGGGGTTAATCCAATTAAAAAAAATTTCCACGCAGTCAATTTTCTTTAAATTTGCAGTATAAAACAATTATGAAAAGGAAAAGAAATGGGGTAAGTGTCAAGGGGACAACATCCCATATCCAGGTTAAAACGACCCAAAACAAAGCATCTAGGTGTCACCCTACGGTCTTCAACACAGTGAGGAACCTCACACCATATAGCAAGCCCTTAATGGCCCAAAAAGGTAAAAAAGCGAATAAATCAATGGAAACAAACCACATCCAATTATGTACTAACATATTCCTAGAAAAGGTTTTGAAAACTTTCAACGTAAAATTTTTGACTTAAGTTCAAAGAAACACCCCTATCTTAGGAGTCTTAAATTCTTTCCAGTAATCCCAATGAAGCGTATACTACTGTACTGTATATGTATCAAAATTGACAAAAAGACTATAAATTGCAACCTTCACCATAGAAAATTGTAGTTCTAAATATGAGAGAATAATGGTTAGAAAAAAAGCATTAAGTGCTGACTTGCAGTAAAAAATGAAAATATGTTGTCAAAACATTGCTGAAAACACAGCTTCATTCAATTTCTTGTAGATGAAAATCAATGCATTCGATTTTCACCAAAAACTGGGAAATTAAAGGTCCTCAACACACATGACTTATAATATCAAAATATTATAAAACTTCACCGTACCGTTTTTGTTTTACAATATTAGGAAAACTGCCTAAAAGGTCTTAATATTCCTTAATTCTGAACGTCAAGCAGAAAGAATTATCTCCATTTACAAAAATCTTTTAATGTAGTTATTTTGATTATTTTATAAACGTAGTGCAGTTTCATTATAACATGATTATTTTATTTGTATTTAGTATAAATATTGTAAATCGTTTGTTCTATTTATACCAATCAAAACAAAATATTTGTGCAGAAAAAGGAGTTATCTCCCCTACCCCAGGTCTACTACTTTAAGCGGGAAAATTTACTAAATGCTTTTTACATAAAGCGATTCACAGGCTGTGAATATATTAACGAGGTCCAAAAAAATTACCTGTCCGCTACAAAAAGATTTCGTAATGACCTTGACCGACCTTTTGACTTTTGAGATTTTATTAATTCAACAACATACTACGGAGATGTTTTTAGTCATACATCTGAGAGAAAAACAAAAAAGACATGAAACGTCATGAAGTCATGTTAGTGAAGTTCATTCTTGGTCGCATGGAGTGGACTTGTTTGAGACGTAGGAAGGAGAAACAACAACTGGTGAATCTATATACTAGAATACTATGGTCTACTTGAACATAACCTGGCCTCAAACTATGTGGCCAATTGGAACTAATACTTTGCCAAAATATTCAGTTGAAGCCCCTGCAAAAGAGGTGATTTACAGATCCACTATATATCCAATATGACTGAAAGTGCAGATAATACACTGTACATAGTTTTGGAAATTATTTCAATGACCTTTTTCTAAAATACTGAGTCAGTTGGAAGCAAACTTGGTCACAATAATCCTCAGGCTGTCCCATGCGACAAAGGTGCTTTTCATGTCAGCGCATTTTCAAAGCCAGCGGGGAACATAGTTTCAACATTTGACACTATTTGGAAACACATTCAAAGATTCTTCTTATGTGAAACTGATACGCCTATTGGAACAGAGCTTAGCCACAATAGTTCATTGTTAGTCCCCTTCAAAAGGGGGTTTTGTTTTTGTCCTCGCAAAATAGTCCTTGGTTGGTCCCCTATGAAAAGGGGCTTTTCAGGAACGCGGTATTTCCAAGATGGATGCCAGCCGGAAACATAGTATAACTTTGAACCCTTTCGGAAAACATAATTAAAGATCTTTCCGGAAACTGCTAAACCAACTGGAACAAAACATGGCCATCTTCATCTTTAAATGGTCCCCTGCAAAAACGTTATTTTTCTGATTCATGCTCTATTCGAGGTGGCCTGTAGTTCAACACTGAACCATATTGGAAAAAAAACATTCAAAGAACTTACCCAATAAAACTGCTGATCTAACTGGAACCAAACTTTGCCATATTAGGTGGTCCTCAGAAAAAAGTTACTCTGCAAGAAAAGTGTTTTTCATGAACACATTTTACCCAAGATGGCTGCAAACAGGAAACATAGTTTAACAATGGGACCTATTGAAGTACTTCCCAATGTCTTTTCCCATTAAACCAACGGGCATATAGTTTAACTTTAGCCTCTTTAATATAAACGATGTTAATCAACGTTCAGGTGAGCGATACATGCTTTTTCAATACACAAAAGGGATTAGATTAGGGACATAGTGTGCGATTGTGAGCTTTCCCTTCCTCAACAGTAATATGGGGTGTATATTTCGCAGTTGATTCGTAACTGTCGAACATGTATAGCTTATACAGTGACTCATGAAAAGGGTAAATACACTGTCTCAAAAACTGCTTAGGGTGGAGTTGTATCAAAAACTGTTTAGGTTGAGATATGTTCAGCGTTTTTTCATTTGTCCCTTCAAATTATTTTACTGACACCACGACTTAATTTAAAGATATGACATGTCGATATCCCACAGGAAACAACGACAGTAGAATACCAAAGGAACAATGGAGTGGAATTTACAAAAATCGAAGTCCAAAGACATGGCCAAAACGAGGACACAGAAAACAATGACGTTAGACACAGAAAACGATGACGTTAGACACAGAAAACGATGACGTCAGACACAAAAACAATGACGTTAGACAGATACAAAGCACAGAAATAGAAATCACAACATTCAAAACAAAGGCACTCACAATTTGAACTCCAGTGGAACTGACAGTGACATTGGGTGCTTCGGAAGGGTAAGCATGTCCTGCTCTGTTAAAGTGATAATTTTAAACTAGATTTTACGTATAACATTTGCTGCTCTGATATGGATTGCCATTATTTTGGATTTATGATTTTAGAATTCCCCTTTCCTCGTTCTTGCTTCGGTATTCGTTTGCCGATATCTTGATGTACCTTCAATTGACTCACTTACAGTGTGACGGCTGACGCATTAGGAGCAGGGCATGTTTAAGTCTTACTTGTTTAAGTCAAATTTTGGCATTTATTTTTATAATTTCGAAATGTAGTTCAGACCACCTGTTTTAAGTGCCCACATCTCACTTTTTCATAACGACAAGTTTTCTTACATTCGACTTGATGAGTGCCATGTGTTTGTCTATATGTTGTAATCGTCCACTAGCTTACGACACTAGTACTTTTGTCGGGCAAAGGATGACAGTGATTGTAAGAGCACTTTGCCAGTTTAATTGATGTTAGTTGACAATCCCGCACCCATGACCAATGAAGACATGGATGTAGCGTTGCTCGACAATTAGCAAAGAATTCCGCTTAAGCGGAGCTAGGGGGCGTCTTGAACTTACTAGGGGGTGTGAGCAAAGCTCATGGTTGAAGGCCTCCTTGTGACTTCAAGATGTTGCTTTGCTTGTTTTTACCATGTATTTGTAGAGACTTTGTCTCATTTGCATTTACTCCATATCCTTTTATTCACCATTGGATGTCATTCTCAGTTTTGAATCTTACGTTTCTCTGGTTTTTTTTTGTTGTTGTTTTTTTTTTCCTCCGTATTCTCGTTTATCCATGCATCTTGATTTTGAATGATGTAACTTTGGTATCTGTTGTTACTTCGGTATTCCTGGTGTTTGTTGCTGCTTTTGACTGTTATATGTCATCATGTTTTCCTTCCAAACCTTCTTATCCGTTTCAACTTAAGGACTTTGTCCTTAGTTGATTTTGGCTTTACATTTAGATCATATTGGTAATTTTTTCTCTATCAGTTTTTAAACTTCTTTGAGTTTATGGTCTTCCAAACGTTTAGATTTTGTCTGCACTGAGGAGACATAAGTTGTCGAAATGCGCATATGCAGAAATTAAATTCACAGTACATGTAAATTCGGTATTTAGTTATTTGTCATTTCTTGCTAGCTAACAAACTATACTTATATTTGCTCACAATAAGTTTCATCTGTCATTTTTGTCTTACGAACTGTCATTTTTAATTTTTGGCATTAAAACTTTGTCATTTTTGTCTCAAATTTTGGCTTAAAACACTCTGGCATCTTTTTTTTGACTTAAAAGCAGTCATCCGTTCCGGTCAACAAACTTGTCATCTTACAAATACTACCATCTCTTTGACTTGCAATCACTGTGTCATCTGTTTTGACTAACAGGCTTTGTATCTATTTACGCATACAAAAAGTGTATTCCATTGCAGTTCATTTCCATTTAATTTAAAAATAAAAGTAAATCTGAGAGAGCATAGGATATCAAAAACCTACATACATTTTAAGGTATGACTTCGTAAATGGTAGGTAAAGTCAAATGTCAAACATGTTTGTGTTAGTATGTTTGATTTGGTAATACATGTTAACGAGAGGACAGGGGAATATTAATAATGATGAACAAATATAAACTTGATGTAAACGTCAGTAATTTCATTCCAAATCAATGCTTGAAAGGTCGACTAAATTCAAATGTTTGTTTTATGTCAGATGTTCAAGCAATTTAGACATTGCAAAATATACCATGATAGAAAAACATCAATTACAACATGCTTTTAAATTAATACTGCTTTTCTTCAGGCCCATGTGTATGATGTATAAAGTGTAGTGCAATTCTGTCATTCATAGGTACACGGCTAAGCAGCAAGAAGTTTTTGAAGTGGACACCTTGACTGTATAAGTTTATTATATTTTGTGTTCTCTTTTTGTGAAATGTATTTTGTAATTGTATTTTTGTTCATGTCATCAGCCCTCTGGGGCATAAATGTGAGTTTAAAAATAAAGATAAAGTGGAAAAAAACAACGGCACTAGAATACCGAAGGAACATAGCACAAGATTACAAAAATCAAAGTCCAGGACAAGGCAAAAGTAAGAGCACCAAAAGACGGAAGACCAAAGATACCACATGCCCACAAAACACACGAACATTACATATACAACACAAAAAACTAAAGCACTAACAGTGTGAACTCTCAATAAACAAGAGTGACATCAGGTGCTCCGGAAGGGTAAGCATGTCCTGCTCTGTGCACAGCACCCGTCACACTGTCAGTGGGTCAATCCAGGGTAAAGTCAAAACCGGTAATGTCAAATCCGGGAAGACGCGAATCTAGTTGAAAATGTCAGTTTTTATTTGTGACACTGACATTTCATATCTATCTATGATGTCGTGGTGACGGCCATAGAATTTCTGAAGGGACGAAAGTAACAAAGGCTGAACATATCCCTGACTTAGCAGTTTTTGTGACAGTGCTTTTGCTCTTTCGACAAAGTCACTGTATTAATTGTGAAATATATACTCCATATGCTGGGGATGCAGGTATATTGCTGCAGAGAAAGGGAAAGTTCACAATTGGAAAGTCAAAATCATCACGTTTGTCATATAATCTAGATTTCAGACGTCCATGTTCGTCAATGTATAACAAAAGGTCAAGGTATGAAGCAGAATCGGGTTTATCGGTTGTCTCTTTACTTTCAAGTTCATTGGGGTAGATACAATGTTAATATTCTTTACATCTGGGGTTATTAAGGGAAAGTACATCGTTTATATATCTGAAGCTGAAATTAAAAGTCTGGGTTAGTTGTTTTTGTTTCTGTTGTATCAGCCCTTGTAAAAACTTTGCTTCATACGAAAAAAGGAAAAGGTCAGCTAAAAGTGGCGCACAATTTGTTCCCATAGGAATCCCTATTGTCTGTTGAAAAACACGGCCTCCACATTCAAAAAAAAGGTTGTCGATCAAAAATTCAAGCATCTTAATCACGACATTTTCACTGTATTTCTTGTTTGACTCAGTGTGGTTCTTTACAAAATATGTTTTATCTTTTCCTATTACCAGATAGGAATACCTGCGTTAGCCTACGCGAAAACCAAATGATTGCAGTCTTGGTCATTTTTGCTGAGCTAATGTGAAGTCATTGTGGGGTCCACGGCAAATGTATACACACATGTATGCACTTTGTTCCACAAAGTGTTTGCAGTCATAGAATATTTCAGAATCAAATATTTTGTTTTACCTCATTTGAAAGTAAGTGAGAATCGAACTGTCACACTGACACGAATAATACGTTGTCCTTACAGTTTTGCTTCTTGGTTTTGTGCAATCATAATTCTACCATTTTTGGCAAGCTGACAATAGAGTACAACACTACAATATCAAGTTTCCTGTTTGAATTTAGAGATATCAATTAAATAAGCACAGAAGGCAAAGTTCTAGATCAAATACGAGATTTTGCTTTTAGTGCTCTTAACATAACCAATTTGTAAAGTAGCTCAAAAGGAATTTTAAACTTAATACTTCAAAAATGAACTTGTATCCCAAACGAAAATAACAGTAAATGTCCTGTGGCTGATTGATTTTAGATACTTTAAATCATTAATATTTGTCATTGTACATGTAAATGGCGTTTATTATAAAAATGTATAATGCATAAAATACACAAATTAACAGTGAAAATAATTAAGCTAATTTACTAGTTTTCCATAAACAAATGAAATGCATATCGATTTCACCGTGAGGATTTTGCAATATGAAATGAATGATTTACAGTTCAAAAAAGTCATAAAAACTGTTCCCAAGCTTGGATAAAAAAAGAGGTATTTGAACAACGATTTCTTATGGTCATTTCTTTTTATTAAGATTTTGGCCTGTCTCGGTGGAACGATGACTTATTTCGGTAGAAAGATCTCCAAACTATAGTACAAGGCTTCATTCAACAACATAGTTTAAGTTGTATCCGACTTAGTCTTACATTTTTTTCTTCGTAAGTTTTCCCCATAGTGAATGTTTCATATATGAATTTCGATGTTCTGTATGAAAAGTCGACTTACGTTTGACCGTTTTGTGTTCATTCTCGCTTTTTCAATTTCTTTGCGAGTGAAATGGCGTTAAATTGTAAATTCGTCATTTTTCGACAAATAATTTTCAATTTTAAAATATAATACCTTTATTATTCTGCTTTGGTACTGTACTTTTACTTCACTGTTTTATGGTCCCCATTTTGTATCCTTTATTTTATTGCAACATTAGTTTATGATATTTATATTACATCACTAATCTGACAATCATAACGCGCTATGAAACGCATAAGATTCATCTTTTGATATGTTACTTAGTATATTTGTAAATAATAAAAAATAATACCTTAGTTTCTTTGAATTTAGTTTTTGTGTTGGACGACTTATGTCTCTTCATTGCAGATCAAATCATAACAATTGAAATCCATAAACCAAAATATGTGTAAAAGCTATTAACAATAAGATCTAAATAAAAAAGCCAAACTCATCTAAGGAAAGAGCTATGCAGGAGGGAGATACTCCTTAGTTCTTGGCAAAATTTTGTTTAATTTAGATATTGTAAGTTTTCAAATAAATTCGGTTTTTGGGCCAGCACCAAGTACTGACTACTGGTTTAGTACCCTCGGGGACTAACAGTCCACCAGGAGAGGCATCGGCCCAGTGGTAATCAATAACAAAAACCTGAAGTAACTGGGAATTTAGTTTATGCATATGCGCATTTCGACAACTTATGTCTCTTCAGTGCAGATCAAGTCAAAGCAATTGGAAATCCATAAACCGAATTCATCTTTTATAAATATACATTTTGAGAGTGTTTGAATTGTTTTTATGTATATCTAAATCTTTTGTCGAAGTTGTTACTGAAATGCTCCAACGTAGCATTTGTAACTATTACAAGGACATTATATGCATTAAGTATATCAAACGTGCAAAGGCTAAAAAACACGCTCCAAGGAATAGAAAAGGTGTTGAAGACAACTTTATACAAATGTTTGATAATTGTGAACGTTAGAAACTTATGGATTATACAGGCAATTACTAGCAATATTTGAAGTTGTTTAATCTACCGAGAGCCTTTGACACTGAAATGTTAACCATCCAACTTTTTATATGATTTTCAAAAATTTCATAAGAACATTGACAATATACCAATCATGTTAAGCGTGAAAAAAACATAGTATACAGTTATTTACTGGCTATGAGAACAATAACAAGATTATGGTTCCCCGAGACACTACTATTTCCCGACGCGAAGTGGAGGGAAATAGTTGATGTCGAATAAATTAGTGTTTTATTATACCGAATGTAACATGTTTTACTATTAAAGAGAATCTAAAAAAAAAGAAATAAAAATTGTAGTTAAAATGTGCCTTTTTATACCAAGGATGTATATTTCAATAAATGTCATTGATTGTGATTAATAATGTCAGTCATGCTGAACTGACACACCCATTAACCTATCAACGTCGTCACTGAAAAGTCCGCGAAAAGTACTCACGGTGCTATTCACTGACCGGTAAATAGTCTCTGTGCTATTCACCGGGTAATAGCACTTTTATGAAAAATGAACAGAAATATACATTTTATGACTATGAATTTTATATAGAAAATTATCGGAAAGGTAAAATAATAATGATTATTCATAACTAAAATTTATTGGGCCCGTGTTGTTCATCTTTGTATGTGTGTGTCTTCGTTTTTCTTTTCTGTGCCGTGCTCATGTTGTGTCTGTTTATTTTGTGTTTCCGATGTTGCCATTGTCCTTGGATTATTTGTTTTGGATTGACGGTTTGGTTCTCATTTACTTTAGAATTACATTGGTATCCTAGAATGTTATATATGCCATGGGTTTTACTAATGAAAATCCGTGCAAAGAGATCTACATGGATAGACAAATATACTGCGACATATCATTTCAGTTCTAATTGATCACAATGTGCAAGTTTACAATGCTAATGGAAAATTAAAATCTGCATCACAAGGAATAGTATACATCCTTATATTCTAGCCTTTAAATTTTGCCGTGAAACTAAAAATATGCAGTCAAAATACAAAATATAGCATAACCTTTTTGAGGCCATTTAGGGCTTGCTATATGGTGTTGAAGACCGGGCGGTGACCCCTAGATGCTTTGTTTTGGGTCGTTTTAATCTGGATATAGGATGTTGTCTCCTTACCCCAATTTCCTTTCTTTTTCACATGTATCGTTGAGACTGTGAACAGCAACATATGAAAAGCGTCTCATGATCTATATCTACGTGTAAATGCAGTTCACGATGATAAAAAATAATTTGGAGAAAAATATAACAATGATGCCTGCAATCATGAAACCTCCTCTAACAATGATGCAAATCTCATTGTTTCTGTGTAGTCTATAATTTCCAGTTGATTTGTATATACACGACAGACCATACAGAATTGTCAGTTATTGACATCATTTGCTCCTTCTACTGTGCAGCTATTTCTTCCATTAATTACTTATCACGACGGAAAATTGAGGAGATCGAGAAAAGAAAGGAAGGGAAATCTTACTCTAAAAGTCCTGCTTCAAGAGTAAAAGAATGCCTGAGTGGCACTGAAAAAATAGTTACGCCTCACGTTACAAAAGAGTTATCGCTTACCCAGCAATATCACTACAACATTACACACAGACAAGCAAAAGAACAGTCAAGGAGGAGGATGTTGAAACATTAAGATAACAGTTAGTACAGCCAAAGAGATAAAAAGGTGTCAAACCACCAATTCAACCAATAAGCGCTTAGAACAAATGAAAAATAGATCTTTTAGAATCTAAATAGAACTTTGAATTCATGCACCTTTAAAAATAAATGTGGGAATGAAATAAATGATACATCTGTTTGAATATTAATTTATCGGGCTTATTTTGAGACCAAGGTTAATTTTCTAGAATGATCCTTTGAATACTTATCATGGGGGTTTTCCGGTATACTATGAATGTGTAATGTTTTGGTCGTAATAGTGTATATTTATAGATAGGGTTTTTCCAACATTCGGAACTCTCTTGGAAGGCTTTAAAGATATGCTGAAATTTTGATATGATGTTGACGAGATGTGCACCTTTCGGAAAATATATGGTTTCATACAGGTTAAACTTAAGATAAATTGTCCAGACAGATTTGAATATGGAGAATTTCAGTTGAAAATGTTAAAGAAATGAATTGGTGGTTTCTAACCTAAAACAGCTAAAAGATAAATATCGCCGCATGATCTGATTTGCGACAGAGCTACATTTTCATGTAGCCATAATATTTGTTGAATTCACTTCAAAAGATACTTGTATTAGAACCTCTGAAGGGAAATTAAGCCGGATATTGATGATGAGAAATCAAAACGTTGAATACATCTTGTTAACAATTTCGACTTTTGTTTGACATTTACCTTATTGAAAGTATTTTGTTTAATATTGAACATTCCCCGTGTTTTAAGATTCTTAATTTCAGAATTTCTCCTTTCTCCCGCCTGCATGTGTATCCCACCTTCCATTGAAAACGGGACTTTGCATAATTCTGATTTTGTGGCATTATCACACCTTCAACGATATTCAAAACATGGAGATATGGCGAGGGTAAGTCATTTTTAATTTTTTTTTTCATACGTTTTATAGAAGTTTTAATTTTAAATTCTTACATGGGTTAATAGTATAATAAATGTTTTTTTATTCTGCTGAATTTTTATTAAAATGTGTAAAAATAACTAAATATGGGAGTTACTGAAAATTTAATTTCTCTAGATAGATATTTCGACAACATATGTCTCTTCAGTGCTTCAGTGCAGATCAAAACAAATATTTGTAAGACCGTAAACCTACGACTATAAATATTGATAGCGGACAAATAACAAACAGGATCTAATTAAGAAGTGAAAATAAGCTAAGGGCAGGGCTTTGTATGAGGGAAATACTCATAAAAAAATTCAAATATTTTAAGTTAAAATAAAACGGTTTTCGGAACAGATTACTTGGTTGGTGTATAATATCAAGGGACTTATGTCAACGAGCAGAATCATCGACCTAGTGGACAGGTATTAAATCACTAATTAGCGAGATTACTTTAAATTTAGTTAGAGGGTTATTTCTACAATTTATATCTCTTACAAAACATTTGGAAGGCTACACCAAAAGATGTATAAGTACTGATTGCAAAAAAGCCAACAGGATCTAAGTTTTGAAAAAGAGAGTAAATTGATATCCCTTCTGGTTTCAGAGGTAAAAGTAATAAAAAGCAAAAATAGTGCAAATGGAGACACCTTCCCTACACTAAATGAGTTCGGTTTAACTACAAGGTAAGTGTCAAATGTGGAATTTTACTACAATAGCTTTTACAAGAAATATCAAGGGTAATGAATTGGAACGAAAACTTCGAAAAATAACAAAATCAGTAGGTCTTTCCATGGAAATGTTGAAAAAACCACATAGTCTATGACATCGTATAATAATCTGGATTTAAAACTCTCTACGTAGGCGAACGAATATTGTCCTCATGTCTTTAAAATTGGGACACATACATGGATAGTAAATAGTTATGATATTAAATTGCCATAATTATTAATTATGTAAGGCTACTTTTTGTGGGACGTGCCTTTTACTTAATTCATAGACTGTATATATAGTTTCGTCATTTGTAATTGTGTTAAATAAAATGATAACAGGAAATATCTACAATGTCTGAAAATTACAATTACATGCAACAATCTGATAGGGAATCGCACAAGAAAAACACAAATAAGAAAATAAAAAGACAAGCGAAAACAACGATAGGAACTCAGGACAGCTGGGCTTGGTTCCGACATTAGCAAAAGCCAGTAGTATTGTTAAACCGGTTTATGAATACCCAAACCTCCCCTTTCTCTACCTTTATATAATAATCATAGAAATAAAATCTAATGCACGTAGACTACTAACACCATGACCATAATCATGAAAGGGAAATTATTGAACGAAGATGGGTAATGGAGTGCTCGCCGCTAATCTGACGGGTAGCTTCAACAGTCAGCGCCAGTATCAGCGAGAGACTTGATAGTATAGATGTAAAATTTTCAAGTCATCGGAACTCAAAGCTTATTTAACAGAGATTTATTTTAACTACATGTTTTCACCTATTTATGGAATGACAAAAACTGCTTCGAAATACCCCAAAAATATGAATGGAATAAGTGTACTTTTCTCAAATAGAAATTCGGGCAGCTGCATATTCCATCAAAACAAACCGGGTGCTCTCTGCATGTGAACTTAGAGGTGTTACACTAATTCCCTACAGATAATCAGTATCCTTCTATCTAGACTTCAAACTATTGATATCGCCCGTATTTTCAGTTATATGCAGTAAATTTATCTTCAAATTTTTACTGCAGATAATTATTTTCAGGTTGCAACGACTTGTTTCCCTAGAGTAAAATTGTTGGTGCATTAATTACATAACACAATTAGAGAAAAAGAATCTCTGTAGATATAGGATATTGAAATTAAAGCCTCGACAGTAAGAATTCGGCGGATGTTTCCAGGCATTAATTAGCTTTGTAACCTTGTCTTTCTTTCTAATTGATGTATAGAAGATTTCTTTACTTCCGACGAACATTGTCAGTACTACTTGAATTTTTCCAAAACAGAATTCTGGTAGAGAATGTTGCTTCTGCTACCTTTTGAACGTGACATTAATGTAATTTACAATGAATAAATAAATAGCAAAGTTACTGTGAATTTATTTCTGCCTATGCACATTTCGACAACTTATGTCTCTTCAGTGCAGATAAGATCTAAACGTTTGGAAGACCATAAACTCAAAGATGTTAAAAAAGTGACATAGAACAAATAACCAATATGATCTAAATGTAAAACCCAAATCATGATAGCATGAGGGAGATACTCCTCAGTTTTCAACAAAATTTACAAAATTTAAATATTATAAGGTTCCAAATAGAATCGGCTTTCGGGTCAGTACAGACTACTGGGCTGGTGCATACCCTCGGAGACTAACATTCCATCTGCAGTGGCATCGACCCAGTGGTAACAAATAACTAAATACCGAAGTTACTATGAATTTATTTCTGTATATGCGCATTTCGACAACTTATGTCTCTTCGGTGCAGATAAAATCTGATCGTTCAAATTTTCTATAAATATGACAAGACAAGAAAGGAAATGCGGTAAATGTCAAGGAGACAGCTATGGCACGCCAAAGCCACAAAAATGAGATAAAATAGCATTATCTCAGGTAATGCTATCTGATCTGTATTTTTGTGGTTTTGGCGCAGATAAAATATCATTAACTCCTGATAATTAAATATGGAAAAAAAATTAACATAGGTCTCTATGCAATAAAGAGATAAAACATTCTTTCCTGGAGTTAATAGGTAATGAAATTGCTTATCATAACTGGTAATGAACTTGTTTATCTGTTAACAGGTAATGAACTATCTTATGATAGATGTCCGATCCGTATGTAATAATTTATTGTGCCCATTGAAGAACATCCGTCTTAATCTCTTACATGCAATTTCATTCGCTAAGAAAACGATTCCTTGACTACTAGCAACTAAAAGCTTTAAAAATGTGAAAAGTGTACACTTGATTAATTCTTTAATATATATTTTATTAATTCCATAGATTCATTATCACTGTTAACATTCTCACTTATTTTCATCCGAGTGTTCTGTGAAAAACAAAATTTACCTCCTGGTCTCGGACATCCTTGAATGATAAATAAATAAATAACTAAGGTTTAATTAAAGTTAGCATGGTAAAACTGCTATATAAAACAGAATTTGCTTAGATCCTGAAAGAAATGGACAAAAGTATGAAAGATTTCCATACCACCTCCACCCACACCCCCCATTTCAATGAATTAAACATCCAGTAAGTAAGTAAGTGGTATTTTTAAAGTCATAGCTTGCACAAGAGCTCTTAAACTTCTGACATTATAAAAATAAATAACAACGTTACGTAATCTTGATAAATAAACACAAAACGTGCAAACAAAAAGACTGCGTCATGCAGATACACATTCCATACACATGATAAAGATAAAAATAATAAGAATATATATTATATATCTCAAATTTACACTTCAGATTCAATCTGACAATTACTTATTTTTTTCATGATCCATATAAGTAATGATCAGTAATGTTTTTATGCAAACATTAATTAAAAAAACATTTACATGTATTCAATTCTGCGTGGAGGTCATACTTGCATGTATATTTCGTATGTATATTTCATAGAATATACATTCATGCAACGATCACAGGTAAGTGAATGTCAAAACAAAAAAAGTGTTTCCTGTTCCCTTCATTAATTTTAACGATGATATATTGTGATATTGTAATTTTTAATATATATTGACGAGACTTTCTTCACATAAACTAATTTTACAACGACAAAGAGAAAATACAGAATAATATATACATACCATATTACAAAATTCGTTACAAATGGCAAATGGATAAGAAAAAGAGAAGAAATTATGTTACAATTCTAAAATTATTACATAGTTTTTCAGAAAAGAGATTTTGATCTAAAAAGATTGAATTTAATAAGTTATTGAAATTTATCTATCTACATCTGATTGCTTTCAACACGAATCAGATAATACAGTTACATAAATCAGATAATACAGTTTCCCACAGATATTACGTCTGATTGGTTGATATTAGAAAACAGATAACACATTTACTAGCACGCCAAAAACACAAAAATGCAGAAAAAAAACTGTATTAACAGATAATGCTATTTTATCTTGAGATAAACATCATTACCATATAGATTGCATAGAGACCTATGTATAAAATATTTAAAAGTACTTATCAGGAGGTAATGAGGAAACCTGATAATACATGTCTGATAATGTGCGCCAAAACCACAAAAATTCAGATAAGATAGCATTACCTGAGATAATGCTATTTTATCTCATTTTTGTGGCTTTGGCGTGCCATAGACAGCATCCCATTACCAGGTTAAAACGTACGGTCTTCAACACAGTGAGGAACCTCACACCATATAGCAAGCCCGAAATGGCCCTAAAAAGGTAAAAAAAGTGAATAAGTCAATGGAAACAAACCAAATATCAAGAAACAAAAATTTTATAAGAAGACAAGGACAAGCCAATGACCAACATATTCCTGACTTGGGACAGGCGCAAAAAATTGCGGTGGGGTTAAACTCGTTTTCTTGGATCCTAAACCTCCCCCATGTGTGGTGAATGGCTAAAAAATAAATAAACGAAAAGACTCACAGTAAAAATCAAACTAGAAAAAAGTCCAACTTATCAAGACGAGTACCCTTACAATGAAGTATATAAAACATGAAGACAATACACACAGGTACTGTCTAGACAAATGCTCGCAGTTACTGACAGCTACATGTAGCTAAGGACATAATTTCCGTTGACTATGATATCAAACCTTCTTACATATGAAACTTAATTGAAATACTTCTAAATAGATTTGGTATAACAACATCATCAATTATGAAAGAAGAACATGATATTGTGCAAT